>VZTT01042939.1:35079-51316 GCA_013400855.1 Buphagus erythrorhynchus | reverse complement strand
AAAGCATTGAGCAGCAGCAGTTTCTGTGGAGTTGGGTTTGTATTGGGAGGGTGGGGTTACCCCATTGTATGGCACCTGTAATATGGATGGAGCCCATACAAGGTTCTAGTAAATGTGAAATTTAGGAAGAAATTTATGGCAAGTGGAAAAACGGACAGGCCATGTGGGAGTATTGGAGCATTGTCAGAATATTCAGGGATGCAGTAAGGAAGGCCAAAGTCCCCTTGGAATTGAATCTAACAAAGGATATCAAGAACAACAAAGGCTTCTACAGGTATATCAGCAGCAAAAGGAAGATTAGGGAAAACATGAGGCCACTGCTGAATCAGATGAGAGAGTATCTCTATGGAGAAAGACCTGGGATTCTTGGTGGATGACAAGTTGACTATGAGCTGGTGGTGTGTCCTTGGGCCCAGGAGGGCCAATAGTGTCCTGGGGTTCACTGGGAAGTGCGTGACCAGCAGGTTAAAGGAGATGATCCTGCCCCTTTATTCAGCTATAGTGAGGCCACAACTGCAGTACTGCGGTCCCAGTTCTAGGCTCCTCAGCACAAGAAAGACAAGGAGGTACTAGAGAGGGTCCAGTGAACACTGCAAAGATGATCTGGGATCTGGAGCATCTCTCCAGGGAAAGAGACTCAGGGAGCTGGGCCAGAGTCTAGAGAAGACTCAGAGGGGATCTCATCAATGCATCTCAAAGGCGGGTGTCCAGAGGATAGTGCCGGACCTTTCAGTGGTGCTCAGAGACAGGACAAGAACCAATGGCCATAAACTAAAACACAAGAAGTTCCACCTCAACATGAGGAAGAACTTCTTTTTACTGAGGGTGGCAGAGCACAGGAACAGGCTGCCCAGGGAGTTTGTGGAGTCTCCCTGTCTGCAGACCTTCAAAACCCAACTGGACACATTCCTGTGTAAATTCTCCACGTGACCCTGCCTTGGCAGGGGGTTTGGACTGGATGATATTCAGAGGTTCCTTCCAATCCTAAAAGTTTTGGGGATTGCCAACCCGTGTGGACCTGGTGCACCCCACAGGATGTTGCAACCCACCCCACAGTGCAGTATGATTTCACCTATGGGGTGTACCTTGACCTCAAACTCTCATACAGGGTATCTCAACCTGCCTCACACCAATCCATGCCTGTGTATGGGAAGAGATGTGTCTAGGGGCACATACAGGACTGGGGAGGGAGGAACCCCAGGAGGTGGGGGGCAGCATCTGGTACCTCCATATGTGGCACAGAGCCTGGGTGAGCCCTTCAGGGACCTCCTGGTTCCTGAGCTTGCATCTTCTGCTGCTCCTGGCCTCAGTGTTCCCCTAGCCACCAACTGCTCTGTCCCACTACCCACCATGCTCCATTTCCCCACATGTCCCACTGTCCTTCTGTCCCAAATGCTTTCATCTGTCTGGCCTCTCCATCGATCATTCCACCACCCCTTGGCCCAACAGCCCTGTCTCCTCCAACTTGTTATCTTCCATTTGTCACTGTATCTCCATCTCCTCCATGGCCCATCGTCCCACCGTATCCAATCATCCCTATATGCTCTCTACCACTCCATTTCCTCTGCGTCCCCACACACCCCACAGTCTCCATGTCCCAATATCTGTCCATACTCTCCACATCCCAACATCTTCATGACTCATCATTCCCCCATTCCACCACCCCTCTGGCCCTCCTCCTCCTATGTCTAACTATCTTCTCCAGTTCCACTACTCCACTATTTTCTTCATGTCCCTCCAACCCTGCACGTCCTCCCAGTCTCACCGTTTCACTATATCCCATCATCCTTCCATGTTTCCCAGGACCCAGACATGGAAAAATGAAGAAGCCGCTTTGGTGGATAAAGTGGCTTGCCAGGTCCAGGAATATAAAGAAAATTTCAGAGGAAGGTATTTCAAGGACCCAAAAGGGTACCAGCAGACTTCCAGTGTATAGAAGACAAAGATTAAATAGAACAGAATGGTAAATACCATGGAATAAAGGACGGACTTTGCCCCGGTTTCAGCTGGGATGGAGTTTCCCTGTAGCGGCGAGGTGCGGGCGGGCGGTCGGGCAGCGGGAGGGCGTCCTCCCCTCTTCGGGAGGAAGGCATCCCGGCACGGCTCCCGCCGCTTTCCGAGCCGGGAGCCCGCCGGGAGCCGCCTCCACTCCGCTCTGCGCCCCTGCTGCTGCGGGCGGTGGCGAGCACCGCCCAAGGCTCCGAGCCCCGCAGAGCAAAGAGGGAGGGAGGGAGGCAGGTACCGTGGGCCGGGCTGTCCCGCTCCGCCTCCGACGGCATCCGGCTCCGCCCGCCTCTCGCCTTCGGCCCATCCCGCCCGTTTCCCGGGGGCTTCGGGTCACCGCTCGGGGAATCGCCCTTGGGTCTGTGAGCTGCGGCCGCGGGGTGCCCGAGCATGGCCAGCGGGAGAGCGCCGGGGGCCGGACCCGCCCGGGAGGCGGCAGCGGGAGCCGGCTGGTGCCTCTGCGCCCCTGAGCCCCGGGACGGCTTGGGTTGTTTCTTGGCGTGGAGTTTGGGCACAGCCAGCGCGTGTGTGCGTGTGCCGGGAGCTCCTCAGCCAGCTGCTGCCTGGAAGTGGTGCCCGTACACCGGCGGAACGGCATCAGCTGCCCCGGGAGTCGCTCCGGTAAGTGCCTCTGCATCTTCTATGGCACAGTACACCGTACTGGCTTTTTCTTATTTATTTGCCGTCCATTTTCTGGTCTTGAAGGATTTGTTTATATTTTCTTTTGCTCACTAGAAGTTGAAAAAGTAATGTATGGAGAGGTATGAAAAGGTAATGTATGAAAAAGTAATGTATGGTGGTGGTTTTAATTTTTTTTTTTATTTGAGGATTGGATTTGGTTGTTTTCCAGATAAAGACCTGCCAACAGACAGCTGCTGTCTTTGCTTTTAGTTAGTGCATGTGAGGGAAAGGAAACCAAAGGCTGAAGTGGTTTTTTGCTGTCTCGTGTGCCTGTCACTGCCTTTGGTATGTCCTTGGAAATAGTTTTCTGAATGAAAAGGCACGATTCTCTGTATAAGAACACTTTACAGGAAAACTTGAATGCTGTCTCAGAACTGAAACAAAAGTGTTTTGCATCTGGTGCTCTAGGAATTGTTTGTGCTATATCCCCCAGAATGAGCAAGCCTGGTCTTTTGTCTTCATGATGAGATGTAGCACCTCATTCATGTTCCAGGTGGGCTCAATTTGTTAAGTTGCCTGAAAAAGGGATGCTAGCATTTAACTTTTACCATAAATATTTTCTTTTCCATTATTGCAGGACAGCAATACCCCATGGCACTGAAACAACCAGAGAAGAGCCCACTTTCCTCCCAGATTCTGGGTCTCAGTGACCTTTTAAGAGGTCCCCTTGAAATGCCACTGTCTGGCTGCCAGAGGAAGTGGATCAAAGAGACTGATTCAGCCTACTTGAGGCTGGCAAAGCAAGGAGGCCAACCTGGTGAGCATCTGTCTTGCTTCTTTGTTTTTTCTTTATTTTCTTTGGCTTTGCTTGAGTGTGGTGTAAAGTGCTCGTAGATGCTACAGAAGGATCATCTGGACTCCTGAAATAAACTCGTGGGAAAAAATTAGGAAATTAATTTCTTCCTGACAAAACAGCAATCTGAAAACAAAGGTAGTGCTTTTGCAACTAGATAAGAAATCAGAAAAGTCCTGGATTTTGTCTTTTTCTCTCCAGACCTACTGAAGCACTACACTTCTGTGGGAATGAAGACCCCTCCAGCAGCATATGCTGCACCTGACTGGTACTCACACTCTGCCAATCCCACAGGAATTGAGAAGCCACGGTAAGATTGCTGAGGCCCAACACATCTTGGCCTCTCTCTTCACCTAGTAACATTTCTGAATGCTTCTGTACTAAAGTGCAGAGTTTGTATGCCTTGTAAAACCAAGCATTACATCTTTGCCTGCAGGAGCTATGATTTCTCTGTACCAGATTATATGGTTCACAGAGAATTTATGGCTGATGACCATCACAGTAACTGTTATGAGACAAGAAGAGGGCCTTTTGATTTTGATACAAAAAGTGTTTGGCAACGGGAAGCTGAGGACAAAGAAAATGCAGAGAAAAAGAAGGTAGGATGGAGAGGCACCCTGTGATGATGCTTTGTTTGTAGAACTTGTGAACATATCTCTGTCTGGGCCTGTTGCTTCTTGTAGGAGGGAAGCTGTAATCCATATGTTTCTGTATTCCAGAATCAATTTTTATATTGCAGTTAGAGAACAAGAAGAAAGCCATTTTTTCTTAAGTGCTGCAGGTGTAGCGTAAGAAGCAGAAATGCAGTTTCCCATCACATTATATGGTACATACACTTCAGTATAAATAAAAAGCAGTAGTTAGTTTCTATCTTCTTATGCTTTATTTCCCCTGCAATTCATTCTTGGTAAAGAGACATCTTGTTTAGTAATCCTGGGTGAGGAAAAAAGAAGATAAGAACAGAAGATTCTGAAAAAAGAGTTTAATTGAATTTGAAATGCAAGGGTATTCCCAAAGATACTGTGCTAGCTGTCTTTGAATGAAAGATGTATGCAAGTCAAAGTCAATACAGCACAAGCTGTGTCCCAAACAAACCTTTCTGTACTGACATTGGTGTCTTGTATTGAAGACCTCTGTGCTATCCTCCCTCTTTCATCCTCCTTGCCCCTGCCCAATTTAGATGCTGAAGCCTTATGTTTTTAAAATATCCTCTGTAATCTCAGTTGCCACATTTATCATAGGCCTTTGGGGTATACCTGGAGGAAAGGCATTTGATGTACTTGAACACTAGTACCTCCCTTCTTCAATAGAAGGACAGATGTTGGACATTTTAGGAGAAAAAGTCCTCAGCCTTTGCTGGAATGAATAACTAGTGCAAATTCAGAATGATGTCTTGTGTAAATGCGAACACCTCATTACTGAATAGGCTGGGGAATGTTTACTGAGTCTGTGGCAACAGGCAAACAAACAACATATGTTTAAACTGTAATTTGCCTGATGCTTGCAGGTGAAGCTTCTTTTTTTATCATAGATTAAAGGCATGGAAAATAAAAACTTGCTGCAGTGCCTCAAAGGAATTGAACTAGGACAGAGAGGAAGTGCTGTTCCTCACTCCCTTACTTAAGAACCAGCTATGTTCAGTGCTTTAAGAGTCAATCTTAACTTTGATAACAGTAATTCAAGCCCATGTGCTGACTTGTAAAGTGAAACTGAGGTTCATTTCTACTTTGGTGGAGTTTGGTTGAGACCCAGTTTCATTCAGTCACATGTCTGAAAGTTTCATGCGCTCCCAGTTTCATTCAGTCATGCTTTATTTATGACTAAATGCAAGGTGAATATATATTATATATTCAGCTCAGATTGTGAATATGCCAAGGCCCTCATATATAATTTTCACTATTCTCCTGGAAGCTGAAGTTAAATGTTTTCTAAGATTCTAAATCTACCAAGTCTTCTTCTGTAAGATTAGGTACCTGCGAAGACAGATTCTGTGTTGCTAGGTTTAGCTCTACCTCCACACCACCATCTCTCATTTGGCTGTGCTTCACAATGTCTTTTTTGTACACTGAAAAGTGTATCATGTATCTTGAAATGTCATGTGGTGCTTCTTTCACAGCCACTTCGAATATCCTCTTTTGGGAGGTTTCTATCCCATGCTCTTAGAGTACCTTCCCAAAGAGTCTTCCAAGTGAGACAATGAAACTAGCCCTACCAAAGAGTCTCAATTTTAGTTTTTCACCATACATCTTGTATGTTGAAAGGTAAGAATAATGTGTTCCAAAACACCACAGGCAAATTTCTAAGGAATATTCAATTTATTTATTTGACTACATGATGACACTGCAGCAGCAAACTACCTCAAATATTTCTGGTAGTATGAGACTGAATGTATAGAAAATATTTTTCAGTCCAGTGTGACAAAGCAGTTATTCAGAAGAGACACGCATGATGCAATTGTGCACTTAAATCCCAAAGGATGCCCTTAGGAACAAGGGCAAAACCATTTAACCTCTAAGGGTACCTCTTCTGCTTGGTTTGGAAAACATTGTTCCCAAGAGGGCCCTTGCTCTGAAAGTTTAAGCCTTTATGCTGCTTTGTTCTGAAGTATTAAAATCTCCACTGTTCCTTGTGCTTATTGCTGTGTAGAGGAGGACTGGAGATCTGGGGGACCATTACATAGTTCTCCATGCCTCAGGATGGATCCTGTAGTTCCTCCCTAATGCGTTAATCACAACAATAAGTCTTCTGGGAATTTTGCAAATCAGCAATGAGTATTAGTGCATGAAGGATTTAGCCTTTGTGCTCATGGCAAAGTAATGGACTTCTGGTCCAGGGAGAAGCAGCCCATGGAAATCTCACAAGGCTTAATCAGACCAAGGGCAAGGTCCTGTACCTGTGGTGGGACAACCCCTGTTATCAGCACAGGTTAGGGGATGAACAGATTGAGAGCAGCCTTGCCCAGAGGGACTTGGGGGTGCTGTTGGATGAGAGGCTGGACCCAGCCATGTGCATTCACAGCCCAGAAACCAAACGTGTCCTGGGCTGCATCTAAAGCAGTGTGGGCAGCAGGGGAGGGAGGGGGTTCTGCCCCTCTGCTCTGCTCTGGTGAGACCCCACCTGCAGTGCTGCATCCAGCTCTGGGGTCCCAGCACAGGGAGGACAGTGGTGAGGCACTGGCACAACTGCCCAGTGAAGTTGTGGATGCTCCATCCCTGGAAGTGTTCAAAGACAGGCTGGATGGAGCTCTGAGCAACCTGGTCTAGTGAAAAATGTCCCTGTGGCAGAGGAGATAGAACTAGATGATCTTTAAGGACCCTTCAAACCTTCAAACCAAACCATTCTGTGATTCAGTGGTCCTTTTGTGTGTGCATCTTATGGCCCAGCTGGGTTGGGTTGAAAAAGCTGTGACCTTAAGAAGGAGGGAGGCCTGTATGGATGAGAGGTCAGCTGGAGGTGTCATCGGGTTTGCCTCAGCATTTGGCAATATCCCTGTGGAACCAGTAAGATTACTCCTTCATCTCCAAAGTCCTCTCTTTCAGGCACTTGGCTGAAATGTCTGTGTATATATGCAAATGTACTTCGGTATGTATGTGCTGTAGCAAAATGATTGCTCATCTGAGGATTTTACCTCAGAGGGAGTTTTGAAATGTAATCTAGAATTTTGTCCTTGATCACACAGGAGCCAAGATTTCACCTGAAGGCTTTTATCTTACCATGCTGGCTGCAGATATCCATTGTTATTCATATACTAGCCAGGCACAATACATGTTCTATGTAGTGTTTCTTGAATCCAAGATTAATAAATGTGTATTTATAATAAACATAGTGATTTTTAGAGTGTATTGTTGCCATCTCTTCACAAAGGGAGAAAACACTTTAAACCAAGAATGTGCCCTGTGTAGTTTGTTTTATCTGGGAAAATTGATGGCTGCTACTAAATAGAGGCTTGTCAAAGGGAAAAAGCCCCCTCAGCTGTAATCATTGGAGTGTATTGGCACAAGAGTCTGCTTTTAATGCTGAATTCACTCAGCAAAGTAACAAAAAGCACCTGAATGGATTGCAGGTGCCCTCCAAAGCCAAATTCTGTTCTGTTCCCTTGCTACTTTTGTCATTAATTAGTTTACTTGAACAGTAGGGAGTGTTTGGATCCCTGCAGCTTATGCTAGCCTCTCATTTAATGCCAAGAAAGACAACATTTAATACTCTTGCTCACAGCCTCCCGACTTTAGTAAGACTGGTCTGTTTTCATATTCTGCATACAGAGAAATGGACCAGGATGGGAGGTTGCAATGGATAAGTTTGAATTTGAAGCTTAATTTTGGATAGAAGTGTACTGTGAGGGAAAGGCTTGTGTGGAGTACATTGTGGAGAAAGCAAACAAATAATCTCATGTAGAATAACTAACTAAGGGGGCTGCTTTATCTTTTGCTATTCCTCAATAATCCATTATTATTACTTATGGAAATAATGTAGATAAGACATGGAAATTTGAACACATTTAGGCCTTTAATATCACCCTCACTTTTGAAGGCTATGCTATCATATTATGTTCTTGGTTATTGTTTTCATAACTCCTTTTTTTTGAGCTAAGATTCCTCTAACACAGGTAAAGCTCCCACCCATAAGCCTTAAATATCCAAGCAGAATGACAACTGTTTCTACAAACAAGGAATTTAGTGGAGAAAATAAGCTTTCCTTCCCACCCATGTAAGTAGTACATTTATGAAAATCATTAAACACCAAAGCCTGCAATTATTCATGCTTACAAGTAAAATTGCTCCCTGTGAAATTGCAGGAATTTGTGGAAATGTGTGTGGATCTTGTGCATCTTTATTGCTGTTAAATTTGCTATCATACATGATGTTAAAATAGTTTTAAAAGCGTCTAAGGCAGCTAAAATAACAGTACTTCAACTCATAAGAAAATTATTCAATATAACTTTGTGTTAGGAAAACTAAGCATAGAGTTGCATATCTTCATGTTGCAGACTTTTATGGTATTATAAATTTTTTCTTAATGCTAGTGAACAGGTAAAAATGATAATCTACAATGTTAGATCTGTCAGTGTAGTTTACAGAGAAACAATTAGGACCAACACTTTAAGGAAAGACATAAACTGTAGCCTTTATAAATAGGGTATAAAAAGAGCAAAAATAATAAACACCTGGAAGAGGTGTTTTAAGCAAATTTTTATGTCGTGTGTGATGTGATTACATCACATCATCAGCTGTGTGCACAGCTGAATTGTTTCTGCATACTTTGTCTTAAAAATTTATTGCTCAGTCATCAGTAATCCTAGTATGTTTCAGAACTATGTTAATGCTGCCAAATAAGTTATTTAAGAGAAATTTTTTGACATAATTTCACTTTTGTGCACCAAAATGAGTACTGAGCAGAATCAGTACTGTCAGCCTTTTTCACTTACACATTCTTTGTGGGATTTCCCTTTTGCGCTTTTTGTCTTTAAGACCAGAATTATGTAAGCATTATACATGTAAAATTCCAATGAAACAGATGGCTCTTCTCATGTAAATTTACACAGTACTAAATCAGGCATAGTTCTGTGCTTTTGTTTGTTTGTTTATTTTTGGTTTTTCTTCTTAGATGGTTATATGTAGAATATATGTTTTGTTATTTATAAATAAATTCTAGGGCTATAAATATTTATATTTTTAGATTAATGTTAAAATGCAAAATAAATCATTTTATAAGGTCTTTTCAGTTCAAAATACGATTTTTCCACCTAGCCCCCATTTTTGTTTACTTTTGCATTTGTTTTCCTTTAATATATTTGTATTTGCAGGCCTGCTCAGAGAAAAAGCGAAGCCGTAAATTTTAGCAAATTAATAAGCAATGGTTATGCAACTGACTGGTCTCAGCAGTGTACTGGATGGGAAAAAAAGATTGAAGAAACATCAGAAAATGGTGAGCACTCTGAAGGTAACGTTACTGAAAGCTGTTTCTTTTAAAATGAGCTGTACTCTCAAGGTAACAGCAGAGGGCAGCCTCAATATTTGTGTGGCTCTGAATGTGGTGAGACGCATTGAATTACTGTGCTTAGTTTACAATACCCTATGACCAGCTACAGAAAGGAGTGCTCCTGTTTGTAGTCAGTGAAGGCAGGTGCTTTCATGGACTTTTTTTATCTCTACAATTGCAGTATGCTCTGTTCCAATCCAGGGGCCTCTGTGTTCTGATCCAGGGGCTTCTCTGTGATGTGTTTCCATAAAATCCTGCAGAGGCACAGCCATCCTGCCTAAATTTAAGCAGATTGTAAAATATTTGTTGCCTCTTTGTTATGAATATTTTTTTGCCCCTAATATTTTTTCTGAAAACTTCTGTCACAATTGGCATTGGTACTCGTCTTTCAGAAATGGATCACTGTTTGTAGAAATTTGCCAAAATAAATATATGCGCATTGTTGAAGGCGGTGGAATTTCAACAGTTTAAGAGAAAAGGTATCCAACGTTCCCCTATGCTTTCATTACTTTGTCATGCAAAATGGTAATAGCTATGAAAGATTTCACTTGGAAACACTTAAATATAAAGGTTAAAGGGTGGGAAAATTTCCCTTACTTCTGTCAAAGACCTTTTGCTTTGGTGACCATTCTGGCTATATCAGTTTTCTATAGCAATGTTTGGAAAGGCTATTGGACCTCCCACTGCATGCACTAGAATTCTTTTTTTCATTTGTGTCAGGGAATCCTTTTGTATACACTGGGCCTTGTCATTATTCCCTTGACCTTGATATATTAATGTATGATAGTCTTAGAGGCCAGGTATTTTAATTTCTCTGACACTTCAGCTCCATCTGAATTTATCTTGTGTCTTCCATTAATGTATCTACAGTATTTCTTTTTATAAAAATAAACAAGTGAGTGTCGGGAGAAAACAGAGAACTAGAAGTTGTATGGTTTTGTTCAGAAGAAAAAAGTCATAAAACTGAGGGATGAAGCCAGATCTCAGTCTGGATCTGAAGGAGAATGCATAACCTTAGAAGCCACTCTTCAAGTTAACTTAAGTATCCAAACTCTGATCATGCAGAGGATGCTGCTTTGAGAGGCTCAGTGACCCAACCATTCAACTATGGAGTCTAAAAGTGCTCTTCCTCAGCATGAAAGAAAACTTTGCATATTCTTGTCTTCAGATTGTATTTAACTTTCTTATATGCTGACATTTTTCTTTCCCATTGCTGTGAGTAAAATTAAAGGGGATTTCAAAATCTTGATTTCATTAATTTGGTGATAGTTGATTTCTTTAATGTGTGTGCCTCTAATGAAACATCTGAGATATAAAGAAAACTTGAAGATTTTCAGAGTAAGCATGAAATTGGTTTGGTTATACCACTTAGGCAATAGAGAAGAAGAATATGGGTACACTGTAAAGGCTGCTGAAAAGTCAGTGTGCTGCATAGATTGACATGTAGATACATCTAATTTTTGAGTTGCTTTACTTTTTCAAATTTTTTGATAACATGATACTTGCTTTGCTTCTATTGCCTTTGTTTGCAATCATAGCTGTTCCGATTGAGATTAGTTCTGTATCAGTGTAAAAGGAGATTGCTTTTAATGCTCTTTACAATATGGTTTCATCCAGATGTGTATCTTCATTCAGTTTTGACCTTGTTCTTTTCATTCTTTTAGGTGATTGCTGAAGGTAGTGCATTTACTTTTCCCCCACGGGTGTACTTTTTTCTGTTCATCCAAAGCAATTGGCAGCATAAGCACCTTGCAGCTCCCTTTTGAGATGGAGCTTTCTCTGTTCTCACTTGCACAGAATAAGTCCTAGACACATCAGGAAGGAGATACAACCCATTCCATACGTAAATCTATAATCCCTTTGGTTTGGGATACAGATTTGCATCATACTGCAAATTTCTTAGGTATCTTATTTATCTTGTTAATTCAAAATGAAAAGTAATGGAATTTATGTGTATTTTGACATGAGGAAGAAACCAAACATTTTAGCTGACCTTTTTGTTATTGTGGTTGAAGTTATTCTGTAAACTGTAATTTTTTTTTTCTGTTGCAGATTCAGAACAATCTGAATCACCACCTCAAGCAATGAGTTAAAGCCACCATTTCAGGGATGTAATAAGTAACTTGATAGACTGTTGTGGAAACTAAAGCCTTATATTGCTTATATAACCCACTACTTACATGTTGGCTAGATTATTTTTGTAATTTAACTCATTCCTGATTGAGAAGTTTGCAAGATGGATGAACTTCCATCATGGTATGGGATGAAGTGTAGATAGAAATAATTGAAGTAAAAAAGTCAAATCTTCACTGAAAAGACTGCTTCTTCATCCCAAAAGCTCATTTACTTTGAACAGATACTCAGCTTTCTAGGACAGTTCTATTGCTGCGCCTGCTGCACAAGAACTAGTTGATCAGTCATAGTATTCAAGTACATAATTAAAGACCTGGTGGCATTTCCTGTTATATGGACTCAGCTATCTATGATGTCTACACTTTCAGCTGTTAGATTAAAAAAAAAAATCTATCTTGAAGTCTTGACTGCAACAAAAATATATGCTAGATCACTATGTTTATTCATACTAGTAGAAGTTTGTACTTTGAAATATTGATGTATTGAAGTTGTACTTTAATATTTTGAAAAAGTTAAGATACACTGATAGTTCAACACTTGCCATTTTATCTCTTTGGATTAGGATATATCCCTGAAATCTTATTAATAATTAAATATTGATTATGAAGTCCTCTAGAAAATGGATGCAATTTCATTACCATGTTTTTTGCTAATACCATGAGAAGTAAACTCTTAATTTTTAGAATTTCCTCTTCAGATTACATTCAGTACATTTTACACCTTTGAATCCAAGTCCTGAACATTCTAAAATTTATTACTAAATATAGATTTCTTTGAACAGAGTGTTTAGAGTATCTGGTTTAATACTGCTCCTCTTCAGAACCTCAATGTAAAAAGTGATTGGAAATAGGTAAACAACTGCTAATCTGAAACCTCAAAATTTTCAGCAAACTGTGGAACTTTTGCTGTTGATGTTATTAGACCTAGCATCCGAGTCTGTCTTTGCTATCCATTATTTTTTACAATTCAACTAAGTTATATTTAAAAAAATAAAAGGCTAAAACATACGCAAATGCTTAAATGTACAGTTATTGGCTACTCAGCAAATTTTCCCAACTATAAAAAAAGCTTACATCAAGCTGTAACTTTAAGTGTGTGAGATTACTTACCTTGTATCTGTTTTCACTTACAATTTGTTCTGTGGATTATGTCCAGATACATTGAAACTATTAAATTTTGCTGTGAAAGCAGAGCTTTTGGGTAAATGCAGTTTTCTAGGCTGGCATAGCAGGGGATGCCAGAGTAGAAGCTCATAGCATTAAAACCTGACCAGTTGTGGTGAGTTGACCTTGGACACCAGGTGCCTGCCAAGCCTCTCTATCACTCCCCTTCCCAGCAGGATCGGGGAGAGAAAATAAGGTAGAATGCAGCTTGTAGGAGGGACTCCAGTAAAGGGCAACAGAGCTGGTGAAGCTTCTAGAGAGTAAGTCCTATGAGGAGCAGCTGAGGGAGCTGGGGTTGTTTAGCCTGGAGAAAAGGAGGTTCAGAGGTGACCTTATCACTCTCTACAGGTGCCTGAAAGGAGTCTGTAGCCAGGTGGGGGTTGGTCTCTCCCAGCCAACCAGTGACAAAATGAGAGGAAACAGCCAGGGGAGATTCAGGTTGGACATCAGGAAGAATTTCTTCACTGAAAGGGAGGTTAAGCTTTGGACTGAGCAGCCCAGGGAAATGGTGGATTCACTGTCCTTGGAAGTGTTCAAGAAACAACCATATATGACAGTGCTATGGCTTAGTTGACAAGGTGGTGTTCAGCTGAAGGTTGGACTTGATGATCTTGGTGGTCTTTTCCAACTTAAATGATTGCCATTAATGTGTATTCAGCTTTCCTTAGTCAAGCCAAGGTGAGGTTTGATTTGCACTGTTGGTCAACTGAGTCTGAATGGATCACAGTTGGAGTACTGTGAGTTAAAATATTAACAACTTAAGAGTTCTCTTCACAAGAGCAGGGGGGCGGTCCTGGAATCTGTTTGTGCATTCAGAATAACAGAGAGCTGCAGCAGACACATAACTTGCCTGTTCTCTAAGGGACATGAAAAAGCTCCAGGTGAACCCAAGGATGGAAGTGTGCTGCTCAAATTCACCTTATCGCAGTAATCACACTGTTCTATTTACTTCTGAGTCAATGCAGTCGTGCAGCTGGCAGGTTTCAAAGTCATCAGCAGTTCCGTGTAAAAGCAGTGGAAGCTTCTGGCTTTCCATTTCTGTTTTTCAGAGAAGTGCCAAAGTCAAAAGCTGAATGCTTATTACAAAATCTTGCCTTATTGTTTTAAATGCTGAAACATTTGTTTCATTGTCTTGCGCTCTATTTCTGCCCTGAATGCCTTTAAGTAGTGAGATGGTTTGTTGGTTTGGCTTTTTTTTGTTTGGTTGTTTTTTTTTTTTTTTTTTTTTTTTGAATACTGATTGCTTTGCTTTGCAAGCCAAACAAAAGTGCAGTTACATTTTATTAATTGCATCCAAGTATACTGAGCACGTGAATGTTTCTAAAAGAGAATTCCAGATCAAGGTTTAACAATAACTTGGCAGTTTATTGATCAGAGAGTAATTTTCCTTTTATATGCAGCCATTTCACTGTTATGAAGTCTAATATACATCTAATTATAATTCTAGCCACTTCTGTCTTTTCAGACTGGTCTAAAATGTAAACATGCTTTCAGAGATCAAGAGCACATATGAACTAACTTTTTTTTGGGTAGCAATACAGACAAAAATTCAATTGACCCATGAGCTTCTGAAGTATCTACAATTCCATTGATTTTGGCTTATCTATTTCTTAAATACTATTATCTGTGCTGAATATACAGGCTGAGTTGTAAAAGATGTAGGATGAAGCCAAATTTATTTCTGTAAATAAATATCTTCATATTCTGCTCTTGCTCTTCTCTGTGGATGATTTTTCAGAATGTAGTTACATATTGTGCTGTAGTGTGGAAGAAAAAGCTAGAAATAGAAATATAGAAGTTCAGTCTTAGCACATTTTGTCCTTCTATTAATAATTGTCATGATACAAAACACCCAGAATAACTGAAGAATCAAAATGAAGTGGATAAAACAGCTGTGCTGATTATTTGATCAATTGCCTTTAGAAATGGTTTATGGTGAGCAAAAGGGAGAATACATTTGATTATGACAGACAGCCTTATTTTCCATAGCTCAAATTTTCATCCATGCAATATAAAAACCTGAAAACAGACACCAGCTGCATATTGTTGTTATTACCCCAGTATGTAGCTGTGTATTTTTCATCCTTCTAAACAACATTAGTATCCTTCCCACTAAAATACAAAATGGAGTGAAAACCCAAATACTACACTACAAAACCAGGAAGCTAAAAGGAGATTTAAAGTTTTCTAGTGCTAACTGAGAACAAAGGTTACTACCAATTTTTAGACTCATAGAAATGCATAATTTATTGAACATTTCAGACAAGGTAACTATAGTAACCTTATTGTCTTAATATATAGCTGAACAGAAAACGACCTGAAAGCTAAAGCAGTGGGACCCTGAGATGGAGGGGTAGGTAATATTCCTGTTTAAAGGAAAACATTCTTCCACAGAATTAAACACTCTTCTAAGGTGTTGGTCCACTACTATAGCTTGGAAGTCTTGACAAATATTTAAAGAACAGGAAAATGGAAGATGGGTCAGGAACCCATCCTTCTGTTTCACCCACTGGAAATCTAAACAAGCTGAACAGGTGACATTTTTCTGAGTTTGTTAAGCAATTCCTCTTGCATGTCATTTATGCCTAGAAGTGCATCTGTGCATCTCCCTTATATTCCCATACAAAGTCCTTTGGTGTGAGACAGGATATGAATAAATTTTACTCTAAGTGCCCAGTACATGATTTTGTAATAAACACATCTCAGCAATGCCTTGTGCCTGATGTGTTTACTGCCCTGAGGCACAGAAAATTCTCTACCAAGAAGATTTTAGTTGCTCTGTCTCCCAAGTATTCCCTATTATGACAAACTGCAGTGTGGTTCCGTTATGAAAAATTTACTTTAAAAATTGTGTTGCAGGATTGCGGGTTTGGTGTTTTCAGTTCCTGTATGAAAAATGTTACATTTACGCCTCCAGTAGCCGAAACCGTCTCCTCTCTTTGCTCGCACCGTGTTTGCCGTGCCCACATGCCCGTGAGAGCCGGGAGCACGGTGTAGGGCAGGCACAGGCACGGACCTGACTCCGCCATCCTCGGCCGACACATGCGTCTGTGTCTGCATCTGTATATCTGTATCCATCTATATCTGTATATCTGTATCTGTATATCTGTATCTATCTATATCTGTACATGTGTATCTGTATATCTGTATCTATCTATATCTGTACATGTGTATCTGTATATCTGTGTGTATCTGTACATGTGTATCTGTATATCTGTATCTATATTTCTGTATCTATCTATATCTGTACATGTATATCTGTATCTATCTCCCTGATGAGGTGCCCCCGAACGCCCGTGCCCTTGGCAGCGTCTCTCCCTCCGAGTCCCGGAGCCCCGCGCTCCCTCCCCGCGCTCTGGCCGCCTCTCCAGCGGCCCCGGCATCCTTGGCACGCCTGTGCCCGCCCCGGAGCCCGGCGCCTCCCGCAGCCTCCGCGGCGCGCAGGGAGTTAACCGGGCCGGGGCGGGGCGGTGCCGCCGCTGGC
>VZTT01042939.1:23113-34895 GCA_013400855.1 Buphagus erythrorhynchus | reverse complement strand
CTCGCCCCGGCAGCCCGCGGCTCTCTGCCGGGGCCGTGTTGGGGTGCCCGCCGTGCCGCCCAGCGCCGGTGGCCGGAGGGTGGGTAGGGAAGGGGGGATGCGGGCGCGGGTTCGGTCCGGTCCGGTCGAGCGCTCCTTTCGGCGCTGCCCGGGCGGACGGGGCCGCTTGCTCTGTCTGCGGAGTCGGGGGAGCGCTCCGCCAGCAGCGAGGGGACCAGCTGGGCAAAAACAATTTTGCAGCGACTTCAGCTTTTCCTGATGGTGGATGAACACCGAACAAGAGCTTTTCCCTGCAGAAACCATTGACTGTGGGCTTCCTTCAAAGATGAGGGATGGCGGGAGGAAATGAGAGGCGGCATTTATAGTGGATTCTGAGTGGATTTAAAGCACCAGTCTGAGGATTTAGATGCTTAGATGAGATATTAGGAAGAAATTCTTCACTATGAGGGTGGTGAGACACTGAAACAGGTTGCCCAGAGAAGTTGTGGATGCCCCATCCCTGGCAGTGTTAAAGGACAGGCTGGATGGAGCTCTGAGCAATCTGGTCTAGTGAAAGGTGCTCCTACCCATGGCAGAAGGGTTGGTGTTCTTTAGGGTTCCTTCCAACCCAAAACATTCTAGGATGTGCACGCACCTTAAAACAGGCTGTGCCCTTTCTTTATCTGAGTCCTGCTGGGAGCACATTATTGTTGAGCATCAGTTTTAACTTTGGCTGAGGAAGACTGCAGAAACTTTTGACATGTCTGTAAAAATTTCCATCTGGTTAGACAGCATGAGAGTTTTGTGGTTTTACGTTCACTGGTTGCTTGTCAGCTACTATCTGATTGCTGTCAGGGTCTGCCATGGGAAAGCTGCTTTATGCTCACTCCTTCCTTCAATTCCTGTCAAGACACCTCCAGCTGGGTGCTCTTGGGGGGGTATGCCGGACCTTTGGACTGTCAGAACTTTGTTCTCAGCTTTTTGAAGTGTATCATCTGTGATTACTCAGGGGATCAGAGCCAAGAACACTTAAAAATCACATGGATGCTTAGTACTGTGAACAAGAGCTGAATTAATATCCTTGGTTTATTTGCAGCCATTTTTCTTCTTGCTACGTAAAAATCACTTTGCTGTTTCTTCTTCCTAGCTGCTTACTCCTCTTATCAGGACTCGTGGCACTGTAGGAAGAAATGATGTATTTTTCCTGTAATGTATGTTGTATAATGGTGCTGCCCAGTAGTAGCTGACTATACTTCGTACCACCATAAGGAAGTGTAGTTGATTATAAATGCAACTTTTATACTTCACCTCCTTGACCATAGATGGTACATTTAATATACCTAGTACCCGTGAAGTTTGCTTCTACTTAATAAAGGCTGATATTTTAAATGAAGAAAACTAATTGCCCTTATAAATTTTAATACATTTCCATTATTCAGTGGCTTTTAACAGGCAGGTCTCTTGTTTATTTTGTTAGGTTGTGCGCTTCATTAGAAATTCACATACCATGCAGTTCTGTTGCAAGACTGATTTCTTTCTGTTTCCTTGTGGTGTCATCCTGGGGTTTTTAAGGATTACAGTCTGTCTCTGTTATAATCTCTGTGTTGTCAGGCCCTTGTTAATGGAGGGTAGAGCAAAACTTTATGATTCAATACTTCCCATAAGGGCATTCCCAAAAAGTACCAGCTTCGGCACGTAGCCTTAGTCACTTCTGAAAATAATAACAAATTAATCATTGTATAATTACAATTCTGTCCTCAGACCAGCATGAAAGCCACAGTGATATATTTGACTATTTAAATGTAAAGAAGAATGCAGAAAGGAGAAGGTTTTGCCTACAGGTTAAGGTAATGGATCAGAAAAAAGGGTATTCAGGATAGATGGTAAACTGGAAAGCTGTGGCTTTTTGAAGTCATGTTTCAGTTTCATCTTCATTGCTTTATGCTGGAGAAAGAAGTGCTCTTGAGGTCAGTAGGAGGAGTTTAATGAGGAGGATATTATGAGTAAGATGCTTCCTGGACTCGTATTTCAGGCATCTGACAGCTAGAGCTGAACTTTGGAGACCTTCTGGAGCCAAAGGTGGAAGGGGACTGAAGCTGGTTCGGCAGTCACTGTTGGTGTGAGAGGTATAGAAGAAAAAGGGTGAGTTAGTTAGCAATGAAACTTGCCTCTCTGTGGCTGGTGGACCTGCAGCTGTTCCTACCACAGAACAGAGGTAGTGGTGAGGTGGGGGTTACAATAGCAAGGGGTTTAATTTAGGCTTGAGGGCTTTGAAAGTGGTGATGCTTAGCTGTAAAATTGTAGATGCTCATTTTCCTCCTTTTGCTCCATATATAAAAGCCGTAGTGTAGTTTAGATTATTTGGGGAATTTAATATTCATGGTAGTTATCATCAATGCAGAAGGTTTCTCTCTGTTAATGCTTCCAGCTTTACAGATGGGAGTATTATGATGCACTTATATATTTTTTTATATAATTCTAGATATAAAACATACATGGCTCCTGGTTCTTCAAGTGAGAAGAAAACTGATGATGGACAGACTTCAAAGTAAGATTGAGAAATGAAGAATTATTTTGTCTAAGTTTACACTTAAACTTCCTCCCCAAACTAATTGCACACTCATTTAGTTTAAGATAAACTTCATGATAATAATGCTAAGTATCCAGTAGCAGCTCTTTTGACAATTGCATGCTTTATTGCTTTACCACACCTATACAGAGGACTTTGCTGGCTAGCCATTTGAACTTCTCTCAACAGTGAATTTTTCAAATCAGGGTGATGTTTTTATTTATTTTTATTTTAATCCAATGAGCTGCTGAAATGTTGACTTTGGTTGCTGCTTCAAGAATTCAAACAAATATTTCAGTGTGTTTCTCTAATCCTAACTTTAAGCTTATTTTACTAAAACCTGCTACATGCCTGTTTAGTGTTTGGATTCATATTTTACTTACCCTTAGAAGTTGTAGGTGCTTTACTCTAGGGAAGTAAATTTTCTGCTCCTGAGCTTTGCATGTCAAGGATTTTTATCAAGCAAACTTTGCCTCTCCTGTAAATCCATGGCATTGGTCCTATGTACACATAACAATATGCTAGTTTTTATTGCTCATTTTACCCCAGGGTCCAAGTCTACAATCAGATGTACAGTTAAGCTGAGCGAGTTGATAACGGCCCCTCACTGTTTTGTGTCAGAGAATGCTCTTGGTGGGCTGTGAGATGAAAAGGGTGGAATGTAGCTACTGATGAGGAAGGAGCCTGTGTTTTGGCCAGGCATGAGGACAGTGATGTTGGCACGTCACATGAATTTCCTTGTGCTTTTAATAGAGGCCTCGCCTTTTCCCGATTTATTTCCTGGAGAGAAACTTTTATTGCCAGTGTTCTCATGAGGAAGGAAATAAATTTTTTGCTCACTTGAGGATAGACTGTAAAATTATTTCAAATGATCCTATCCTATCTGTATGTGACAACCATTCCAATGGACATCAGCACAGCCATTAGATCTGCATTAGTGAGTGACCTAGTAAATAAATGTAGAGTCTACAAAATTGAACAGGAATAATTCAGGGGAGGCAGCCTGGAAATTCTGCTAATATGAGCTGGTGAACTCCTAGGTTGTCTGTGTCTTCATGGTGGGCTATAAACCTGCTCTTTGGTTCTCCCAGAGTCAAACAGGTCTCTTGGAAGGAAGAACAAAGGCAGCCAAAGCCTTTGGTTCCACCTCAGGCAGGATTTGTATGAAGAGAGGCAAATGGGGCCCATGGGAGATGGAAGGGAATTCCTACTGAAGGGGTGAATGGACTGGCTGCCTGGGTGGGCAGCTCCTTCCGTTGCTGAAGGTGGTTGTCTGCAGTGGGCAGGGACAGATAGGGTGAGTTGGGATGACACCTCTTTCCTTGTTTGTGCAGCTGGTACTAGATAATTAACGATCTTGGAGAGAGACCATCAAGAACAGAAGAAATTGCTATACTCAGAATATCTTGGTTGTTACTATTTGCTTTCTGAGGAACAGTTCAGTGACCTCAGCATGGGCGTCTTGGCCACCGTAGGCTTCCTTCATCCTGCACAGGCAGATAAGGCATAGGAACTGTGGGAAAGTACTGCCTTTCTGGAGAGGCATCAGAAGGCAGACAAGATTACCTAGTGACCTAGACCATCTAAAATAGTGCTAAACACCTCTGTTTAGGCTTCAGAGTTGTTCCTGAGTTGTCCTAATGATTTTTTTGAATGAAGTCCAGGTGTACTCTTTTGTTTGTCTCCTCCGACAAAGCAGTTTGAATTTGCTGAGCCATGCTGTGCCTCCATTGAGCCTTCATTAAGCTATTAAGTCATCTTCTTGTTCTGGAAGCTATTTACTGCTCTTTCCATCTCTCAGAAATTACTTTGAAGTACTGGCCTGTGTTCTGCTTAAGCTTGTACTTATTGAGTCTTTCCTACCTGTTTCAATTGAACTTAAAACATCAAGCACAGAAGGAAGGCGTTTTATAAATCATTCAGCTTGTTTAGTTAGTCCACTATCGAATTTTCCATGAAGGTGATCCCACAGGCCAAGTAGTTCAGGTTTCCCTCCTTGCCCTGTCATTTCCTGTCTCTTCAGACAGATTAGTTTTTATTTTTCTTTTAAGATGTATCATTTCTTTACAAGAAGCACTTAGGAAGAAGTGAATTCTTTTTACCTCTTCCTCTCTTTTCCCTTTTTCTTGAATGTTTTTTTTCACTTCTGTGGTTTTCTCCTTACTTCAGATTTCCACTTTTCTCTTTCCTTTATCAGATCCTCTGCACCCTTGTTACCGGTTTCATGCCATGGGTTTTTTTTTCCCTCCTGTCTACATGACAGAGTAAGACAAGTTGCCAGAAATCTAGTTTTTGCTTGTCCATAAAGCCCAAGTCATCCTATCCTTCTCAGGTGGCTGGCAGAGTTTCAGCCACAGCAGAGGTCAGGATGCTTTTCAGCTTTGCTATGGATTGCCTCTGTAATATGGTGGGCTACTGAATTTTCCCTGGTCCTGCTCCCATTGCTCTGCTCACCATAAAGACTCCCTCTGGTTCCCAGCTTTAATACTGTTTAAGATAAAGGTTGCACTGTTGCAAATGCATCCGAACATCTGGGCTTTTCTTCAGCAGTTTCATTCTGTGTCATGAATGGAATGTGAAGTGTCATATGTGGTATTTGATAAGATGTAAAGCAGTTATGAAATCTAGGGTTTCTTTAACACAATGCACAAGGAGCCAAAATAAGGTAATGCAGGCATTTGTACATGTGGCAGTTCCCAACTTTTGACTGCTTGACTTTGAAGAATTGTCATCTGTTCAATGTAGGGGTTTGTATGTATTCTATATGTTTCACAACGCTGCTGTCTTGGCAGAGAGAATTTTATTCATCTCTGCAACCCTCACCTGGAGAAAATGAAAGAAGATATCCTGTACCATTTTGCTCTTGGGACTGGTACCCATGATTTTCCAGCATTGTTTGGGGATGTAAAGGTAAGATGCTTTGCTTCGATCAGCAAGCCTGAGCTTTTCTGCAGAAGGTGAAAATGTAGCTGTCTTTAGAATAAGACTAAATGTGTCAGTGATTGAGGAGTACATGCAGAAGGGGAAAAATTTTGTGGGTTCTTGTCACTTTTGGTATCCAAGAAAGTCGAGGATAATTGTTTTTGACTGTCTCTTTTCATCCAGTAAAAAGGCAAATGCTGTAGGCTCTATTCAGATACAGCTTCTGTTTGTTGGGTCTTCATGTCAATATTTGACTTTCATTAGTTAAAACAGGGTGAAGGCATTTGAGTGCTGTATAGATAGCTGAGGGTTTTTCCCATGATTCTTCTTCATGGCATTTTAGAATGATGATGATAAGCACCACATCTGGGGATAAATCCGTGCTAACTGAAAGCGTTTGCCTGCTCGTGTTGTTCTTTGCATGTTCTCTGACACACGGAATAACGCAATTGGTTTTGTTTTGCCGAACTCTGTCCACCCCAGTTTGTGTGTGTTGGAGGAAGTCCTTCCCGGATGAAAGCATTTATTGCCTACATAGCAGAGGAGCTGGGGCTGGGGAGCCCCGGGTGTGACTACCCCAACATCTGTGCAGGCACCGACCGCTACGCGATGTACAAAGTGGGGCCCGTTCTGTCTGTCAGCGTAAGTACTTCCCCTCGTCTGACACGGGACATGGTTCAGTTTTGATGCTGTTCAAAGCAGAAAATTTCAATGCATGTTTCTTTTAAATACTTCGCAGTCTGAACCAGGCTGCTCAAAATAGTGCAGTCGGCTAATTAAGGATTCCTTTTTAGCCCTTTTTCGTAAGAGAGAAGATCTCCAATACCTTTGCTCCTTGCATCCTTTTTCCTCGGTGTACCACTGATGTGTTGCAGAAATTGCCTTATGGATTTTTTGAGCAGTTACTGTTGCCTCATTCCTGTTCTGTACCCCCAAAAATGGGGAAAAAAGGTCACTTGGTGCATGTGGGGTATTGGAAGAAATGTCTGCGTCACACCCAGAGCTATGTATCTGCAATGGCACTGTCAAATGTGCTTAAGAGTAGCATTCCATGGGACTGGTGCTGCCAACCCATGCATGCATTTTAAAGAAATTTGTAGCTTTAATTTGTAGATAGAATTACATGCTTCACTTGCAATTGCAAAACTATAGTATTACTTTGTGCCCTTTCTTGTGAGCTGTAATTATCACGATATTGTGCAAGCTAATGTGGATATATTTTCTGAGCTTCAAGACTAAACCACGGTGTCTGTGTTTTGAAAAAAAATTAGCTTAACTATTCACTAGCACTTCAGGTTGGTGAAAAATCAGAGTGGGGTTTTTCTTGTGTTTAGGAAATGCTCCATGATGAAGTGCATTAGTCAGCTATTACGAAAGGACACTCTTTATACTTTTGAGAATGTAAATGTTCTGCAATTCATGATTTTTAGAAATACTGTATTTCATCCACAAGTCTGTCAAAGCTAGTGGGAGTCTATTTGTAGGCCCTTTCAGTATCTTTCTGAAGGCCCAGAGGTTGGGGGTTTGGTGGGAGTGAGTTAGGTGGCATTTGGGAAAAGAGTATCAGGCAGGAGATAATGTCCAGCATCTTCTTCCATATACATTTTGGGTTGTCTATGTGAATATGGAATATTAATTTATGTTTCCTTTTCAGCACGGTATGGGCATTCCTTCTATTTCAATCATGTTGCACGAGCTCATCAAACTGTTGTATCATGCCAAGTGTTCCAACATAACCATCATTCGTATTGGCACCTCTGGTGGAATAGGTATTTCCCCTCTGGATTTCTTTCTTTCTCTCTGTAAACCAAAGTATCTTTGCAGGAGAGTAAAGCATCTCTCTGCATGCAAGATATTAATGGTCAGAACAGTTTGCAACAGGAGATGCATAATTTTTCTTCCGTAATTTTGAAAGTAAAGGCAACATCTGTTTTTGCATGGGGAAAATGCACTTAAAGATCTGACAATGTGAGAAGAAAGGACTTTCCTGTCCTGTAGGGAAAATAGAAGAAAGAAGTGAAAAAGGAAAAATTTCATTCTTTCAGAAATTATTTGTAATAATAAACTGAAGCAGCATGGACAGAAAATTCGTTTAGTGGATTCAGAGGCAAAATTGCCACCTTTGAAAGAAGCAGGGTTGGGACAAGATATCTGTTCTATATGTCTGGAAACCACTTGTTAACTGCATTGTGAAGATTTATCTATTTCCTTTTGCTGCAGGTCTGGAGCCAGGCTCAGTGGTTATAACTAGGCAGTCTGTAGATGCCACCTTCAAACCTCAGTTGGAGCAGGTTGTTCTGGGAAAGACAGTAATTCGCAGCACTAACCTGGATGAACAGCTGGCTAAGGAGCTGATGCAGTGCAGTAAAGAAATTGGTCAGTTCAATACAGTCATTGGAAACACCATGTGCACTTTGGATTTCTATGAAGGTAAGGTTGGTGGATAGACTAATAGAAGAGTATTGGTAAGCAGCAATAGATAAATATTGAACAATCTATTAACATTAAGCTTCCAGTTCACTAACAGAACACATTCCCTACTCTGGCTTGTCTCAAAAATCTCAATTAACCTATTTTTCACCTACGTAAAATCAACTTTGTACTTAGCAGTTTGCTGTATCAAACTTTTAATTTTGTGGAGATTTCTCCTCAGCTTTAATAGATCCTCTGAAGTACATGTAGCCTACTATACACTTCTCATTTACCTGTTAGGTATATTTGTCACAAAATTTATGTGATTTATTGAAGCATCCTAGGGGCTTAGAGGAGTGAGAGTTATTTGTGACTTGTTTAGGGTTGGTTTTCTTTGCACTGGTTAAGTACCTAAAGTAAGTATTTTCAGAAAAAAGGGTTGGAACTTGTTTCAGTTTGTGTAAAGCAGTGATCAGACAACCAAAGATAATATTTTGCTGAGTTATGTCTGTGCTGCTATGTAGGAGATGCAAACCTGCAATGCCTATTTTGGATAAACATACAGGCATTCAGGTGCTTTTCTGATCTCCCAAATCTACATGTTCATTCAGAAACACCTTTCAAACCTTGTGAGAACTGTCTGTAAGTGGCACCTGATCCCACTTTCTCTGTCTGTTGCTGAGTAGGTGACAAATAATCTTCATCATAGTGCTCCAGCTTGGGCAGAAGCACACACTGTCAGTTTGTGCATCTCAGGCACCAACCACAGGTGCAAGCAACACTAAAAAAGTGTCAGGGATGTTTTCAACTCATCTCAGCAAAAGCTGAGAACAGGATTGGGAACATTAATTTAGGAGTACATCTCCCAGACCCAAGAAGATACTGAGTAAAATACAGTGTAATTCAACTCTGCTGTACTTAACTTGCTGCTGTCTTGTCTGTAGGTGATATTCTTGAATAATTTGAGTAAAAATTTTCTCAAAATTTACAATAATATTAGCTAGTTAGCTTAAGATACACTAGATCTCTTACCTTGGAAAGCCTGTACGTAATAAAATGTTCGTCCTTTTAAGGTAGAAACAGGATAGCATTTTTAAGTCTGTTGGGTTTTTTACACAGTGATTAAACATATTAAAAATGTTCCATTCCTTAAAATTTCTTGTGAAATTTTGATACTTATTGTATGTATGGGAATGTACTATGTACATTTTTCTCTTTATGAATTTGAGAATTGAAGCTGAAGAAGACTAATTAAATTACTATGATTCACATTACAAAGAATACAAATAATATGTATACTCTCTAGCAATAGCTAAGACTCACTTTGTTCTATTTGTCTTGTGCACAAAAAAAAGAGTGGTAGTAAAAGCTGAACACTCTATGGAGGAAACTGTAATAACTGGGTGTTTTCAAAACTGAATTTGCTCTGTGACGTCATCACTCTGAAATGTTCTACAAAATTACTTTCTAGGACAGGGTAGGTTGGATGGTGCAATCTGCTTATATGATGAAGAAGAAAAACTGCAATACTTGAAGAATGCTTATGAGTCTGGTGTCAGAAACATTGAGATGGAGTCTTCTGTATTTGCTGCAATGTGTAATCTCAGTGGTGTCAAAGGTAAACTAACTTGGTCACTACATCCAGGCTCTAGGAATTTTTCTGTATTGCAGGGGGTTTGTGGCTAAAAACTGCAAAGGAATGTTAACATACCTTCTGCACATATACATATATTAAAAAGATATTTCTGCTTATAATTTTGTTGCTATGATTTTTTCATTTGTGTCGGTTGTGTCACAACTTATCATAGTTCCTCACACAGTTTTTACACAGTTTACTTCTGTCATTTGCTATTCCGCCCATGGCAACCATGTAAATCATTAAAGTACCTAATTACCCTATGGCATTCATTTGTTTTCTCCAGTTAGCTTTTGAAGTTTACAGAAAGCAACTGCTTCATTTAAGATATCAGGTGATTCTCAGATCTATACATATGGAACTATACTCAGTTTCTATACTTCCATATCAAATGGAATATATGATTATTTTCTGTAAACTTAAGACTATGATTCTTAAACAGTTGAGGATTTTTAGTGGCATCATGAATAAACCACTCCAAATCATAAAATGAGTTAATTTTTTTTTAATGCATGCTAAGTAAAAAAGGGCAATTACAAATAATGTAATACAGTGTCTTTCTTCTTACCATATTAACTGTCTTCTCTCACTTTCCTTAGCAAGGAATATGCTGATTTAAAACACTGAGGTTTCTCAAACTCCTTTAAGCTCGAGGAGGTCAAAATGATGAAATATAAGCCAAAAGGCCAATGGTTATATCAAACACACTCAGTTCTTACAGGCTTGAAAGAGATTAAAAACCAGTACTATCCCTGAGCAATTCAGGAGGCCTCTGCTTTGTAGGTCTGTAATGTGTATTTACTGTTTGTGCTCTGCAAATTGCCACTGGCAGAAACCCCAGACACAGCAGAGTTATAGGGTTGAGTGATAGACCTGAGCTTGAGTGAAAGGAGTAGTTTTGCCTTTGGGGCTCTGATTACTGAAAGGCAGCATATGAACCTGACGTGATCCTTGGGGTCCTCCATGTGCTTGCTGTGTTCCCTGTCCATGACTGTGGAAGCAGCTTATCTGCTGCTTCCTGAGGGATGGCACCTACAGCACAGGCACTCAGAGGAGGACTGTGACTGGCTCTGCTAGAACAGAGTGTCATGTCACTTCCTACCAGTCATGTCCTGAGTCCTTGTGAAATATACTTCCTATCAAGGAAAACAAGAATCGTGATATAACAGTAAGTGTCCGCAGCTGCCTGAGGGCTCTGGCTTTATCAGTGCAGCAAGCAGTTCCCTTAAACTGTTTCTGCCTTGTATCATGCTAGTCCCCTAGCATCTCATGGTACTGCACATTCTTTTGTGGGGTTTATTTTCTCTTGTATTTCCGTTCTTTTAGTGGTTTGTTCAAGATGTTTATGCTTTTGGACTGGAAAATGCAAGCATGTCATTCCTAACTAATGTTGTCTTTTAATTTCTAGCTGCTGTAGTGTGTGTCACTCTTCTGAATCGGCTCGAAGGAGATCAAATCACCAGCTCACATGATGTCCTTGTGGAGTACCAGCAGAGGCCGCAGAAGTTAGTGGGATATTTCATTAAGAAAAGTCTTGGGAAAGTGTGAAATACCCGTCTCGTGTTTTAGAGAAGGAGAAGACCTTTGTACAGATCCAGTCATGGTTATGACTTCTGTGCATTACGGGTTCTTTGCCTCAGAATAACTTACAGCATTCCGTGTGTCAGTGGAAATTAATCATTTATGTCACTGTTCTTTGGGAACTGAATGTGCTGAATGGACTTCAGCTAAGTTTTGTTTAGTTATGCATTGCTGGATAGGAAACTCGCTTTTCTGTGAATTGAGAAGTGGATCTGTTGTGAAGGACAAGCCTGTGATAATACATGAAAAAGCTTTATTTATCCCTTCTGTAAAAGAAAAACTAGAGAGAAAATCCAACTTCGTTGCCAAGTATGTGCACACCAGCAAATTAACTTAAAAATTTGAATAATTTTCTTGTTGTTATAAAAAAATTATGTAAGTTATAATTGTCTTTGTTGCTTCAATTGTAGACAAAACTTAAAGTGAATGCAGGTTTTTTTGCAGACTTTGACAAATAAACAATACTATTTTCATATATTAAAATTTCATGAAAGTGTGAAGTGTGTGACCGAATTTTCTAAGCCTTAAGGACTTGACACTGAGCTGTTGAATATCTATACTGCCTAGATACTGATCCAGCAATATTTTATCTAAAGAATTGGATCAATATCCAGGAAGTATTTATTCATTAAGTAATTTTGCATTGATGTACTAGCAATCTTTTGCTGAATTAAGGCTCCTTC
>VZTT01042939.1:953-16405 GCA_013400855.1 Buphagus erythrorhynchus | reverse complement strand
CCAGAAAGTTTACTCCTCTGCTCACAGTGTCACTCCTGGTGGGTAGGGTGGTCATCCTCTGCACCACCAGATTCCTGCTGGGTCTCCCACTGGCTCTGCTACCACAGGTCTGCACATGCTCCGCTTCCGCAGAAGCAATTACTTTCCTACCTCTTTGCTGAAGGAACTGCTGCTGTAAGACTGACTTTCATCCCAGGCAGCATGTGGCAATTAATTAAAAGAGTTTTTTATTGTTGGAATATTCCCCCTCTGTGTAGGCAAAGGAGAATGAAATGTCAAATATAGACCCTCAATAAGAGAAAATTCAACAGTCATGTGATGATGCATTGGGACCACTAGAGTGCTAGATGTGTACTTATAAGGATGTTCTAGAAGCATACTGACATTTTTAGGGCTATGTGGTGAAACAGTGTTATTTTCCTACAATTATTATTTTTTTTAAATATAAACATCTGCAAACAGACAGAAACACTAAAGTGATGAAAAGTCACAAATCTTTGGAAAATACAAATGTGTGTACATATTCTTCCCCCCTCATTTTTTGCATTCATTTTTATTCCAGAAAAGTAGAAACAAGTGCAGAATGTATGCTGTGGAGAAAAGCAGCCTGAAGGCGTTTCTATAAACCCATCCCCTTACTGTTCATTGCACTGAGAAGGAAAACAGAAAGATGAGATTCTTTAACGAAAGCAAAACAAGAGGCAGAAATATAATCTCATCTTTTCTCAGGAAACAGGCAAATCTCTTGCACTATTCACTAGTGCTGGAATTCATCAGCTTCTGAATAATATGTTCAGACTGTTTGGTGAGATGATTCTGAGTTAAAAAGTCCTTAAGAAGCCACTCTGCAATTGGATGAAGGAAAGAAAAGAAGCTATGGGGCACACTATACACCAGTTCAAGGCTCTGTTTTGGAAAAATTGGCTCTGCCGTGTGAGACAACCGGTGAGTGCTTGGAAATTATTAAAAAAGGAATAATTAAAATTTTTTAGTATCTGTTGGAACGAGTGTATCTATCAATTTTCCCTTTTCACTGCAGATTGTTAAGGATAGACTGTCTGCAACTGGTTCTTTCTTTGCTTTTTGTCACCTAATTGTTAAAAACACAAGTAGGGAATAACGTGTTGTTTTAATTCTAAAATGGCTGAATACAGCAATGCTCCCCAATTTGCAAATGTGACAAATCTCATAAAAGTTTCGAAGAACGACTTCTTATATTTTAATTAACATTAGATACTAGCAGTACTGGTAAGCAGTGACAAGGGAGAAAATCAATTTTCTTCACATTACAGGTGCTTATAGGTAATGTAAGAAAACTTGCATGACTGTGGTCAGAGTCTAGATAGAGGGAATGTGTTGTGTATTACAATTGTATAAACTTCTAAATTTTCTTTCTTATCTGCTCTCCAAAGCCTAATTTAACCTTTCAAATTCCAATATGTAAAATAATGTGGCAGCTACTTCAACAGAAGTCAAAATTAAAATGATGAAAATTAGATATGAGATGTCTTTCACCTTTGCTATGGTTGAAATGATATTTTAGGATTGAAGGAAGTGAATTTTCTCAAGTGACAGGACATTTTTATGGAAAAAATAAAGGTCACTTCAGTTAATAGTTTCACACTGATTTCACTTGTCTGTTATCATCTGGGGATTTGCTGTGAAGCATGCTGGCTGCTTTAGATAGGATTATTTCAATTAAATAAACACAGCTTTTGGTTTCAGAAATATTTGGCTGCAATAAAATTGTGATTTAGAGAGGAATTTATTCCCCAAATTAATGAAAGTGATGTTTTCTGATACAAAAAATACTTTTGGGGGAAGGATGCTGTTGGTCATATTCTTCTCCATGCCTGAACAGTTCTGTATGTTCAATTGGTGTGCATCAAGTGTGTCTCCTGTATCTCCTGTTTTCCTGCATGTGGATCTATTTCTCCTCTTGTTCTGTATAGTGTTCCCTCATATATTTCTGAAGGAAAAAATATTAATTCATGTAAGGTTTGTCTATTTGGTAGATTTCCTGAATAGAGAACTCATTGAGATGCAGACTTCTCCAAGCCAGGAATTACAAGGGTGATCCAAAGCAAACTTTGTTCTGTGTGTTGAGGGGCAGAAGCTGCCCTGCAGAACTTGCAAAACCTCCTTGTGTGCTGTTGTGCAAACACTGAGCTGTGAAGGAGCTCCATCTGCAGCTCCTGGAGGAGAAATCCAGGTGGCTCGTCCACCTATGCAGAGGTGGTCAGGCCCTTGTGAATCTGAAGAGAGAAGCACCTCCTGAAAGACCTGATGTGCTTCAGCTCTGTTCCATATCATGTAGCTCTGTCTGTACAGGACAATTTTCTCCTCATGGTTATTTATCAGCAGTTAGGGCTGGAAGACAAGTGAGGGCTGTTGAACTAGCAAAGTGTCATGAGTGCCATGTGCTTGGCCACTGTTTGGCTTGACCTGCTGTGACACTGAGGGTCTGGACTCCTGGCTGAGGCTGGCTGTGATAGCAGGGCTTGCCCTGCTCCCCTTCTGGGGTCCCTGGGATGGGTCCCCTGCCCTGCAGGGAGGCACTGTTATGCACAGATCCCTGCACCCTGGGGAACAGCTGGCCCTTGCTGATCCCTAAAAGATTGAAAGCACCATTCTCACTTTTATTAAGTTGGCTCCTGTACTGTTTTTAGTGTGATCAGTTCAGATAAATGGCAATTTCCCTAAATTTCAGGAAACTTTTTGTTGCTTGTCTCATGTTCAGCACAGATGTCCTTCTCCACAGGGAAGACACTGCCACTGGATTTTGTTCTTAAGCATTATGTTATGGTTCTTAGGCATTTTTCTGACATGCTCAGGTTTAGGAATCACTTATGTAATAGGATTTGGTTCAACTCTGACAGTTTAGAAATAAAGTCCCCAGTATGCTCCAGAGAAATTAACAGCCTCTAATGAGAGATCATCAGTGTAGCTGTCATTTCTACTGTGTTTCTGAGTCCCCCATTCACACTTTCCTAATGTTGTTATCAGTGAATCGAAAAATCTTTTGAAACTTGTCTCAATGTCAGTTTCTTCCTTTCTGCTGATAAAAACTGAAACAATTGCTTTTCTTTGTGTTGTTTTCTTCCTTCCAATCCATTTGGGAGTTTGTGCCCACTCTGCAGAGGCATGAAAACACACTGTGTATGTGCAGTCTGCTCAGAGAAGACAGACTCAAACTCTGAGTCCTGCAGCACATTGGCTTGTGTGCCCTGTCACTGCAGCCCGGGAAATGGGAACACTGGGATAGGAAATGTGTGGCTGTGGGCAGCCTCAGGCCTGTTAGCTTGGTCTCACTTGGTCTTCCCTCCTGGAGATGACCACGGGGGCTTGGGAGAGCGTTTGAGTGCAGGTGACAGAAAGGGTGTAATGGCAGCAGCCAGGGAGCCAGGGAAGGACAAGAGGTATGTCCCCAGGGAAGGGGTCAGGGGAGCATGAAGAATTGCACCAAGGTGTAGAAGGCTGCTGGCTTCTTAGGTGGCTCAGGTATGGGAATATTGAAGGTCACTGCCATCACTTCGTCAGGGTCTCTGTCTTGACTTGAGGAAAGTATCTACAAACACTATACATTGAAATGAAAATTACTTTTCTGTTCTGAAAGTACTGTGTTTCACAAAGTTACAGGGCTTTCAAATAGAAGTGTCAGTTGTTAGCTTGCTTTAATGATCTTGTTTTTCCTTAAATCGTTTCAGAGAGGATATTTAATGTTTTCATTTTAAATTAAAAGACGTGAATTTTAATGATTTGTTCCCAAACCCTATGTTATATAGACTGATGTTTTGATTTTCTTTTTCAGGTCCTCTCTCTCACTGAAATACTGTGGCCATGTGTACTTTTCTTGATTCTAGCTGCCATCCGCTTCCAGGAGCCCCCAAAATACAAGGAAAATTGTATGTTTTGTTTCACTTGTATTCTATTTTGGTTGCCCCTACTTGTAGAAGTATTTAGCAAACACTAAAGACATCCTAGAAGGTATGACTTAAATGTAGTGGAGTCAATAGAAAGAGTCCTACAGTGGGATTCATCAGCTACTGATCTGAGGAAGCTGTATTTATATGGGAAAGAGATATTTTAAACATCAGCTTTGGAGTAAGGGAGATTACTTGGGTTTTAGTTGTATTTATTGCTTTCTATTGACTAATGGAGTTTAGATGACCACCTTAGGGGTGGATATTTAAAATTAGACAAGATGAACCTTGCCCCTACCCACTTCCTGGGATTGAGAATTAATATTTTGTTAAATTCTATTTCCTTTAACACTTCAAAACTTGTTATGATGTCCTCCACCTTATAAAGCTATTTTTTGCTTTTATCTTGTCAAAATATAACTTCATTTGGAAAATAATTATTTATGATATTATAATCTATTCAGTTTATTATTCTGTTATTCATCAATGGCAGTAAAATGGGGATAAACCAGGTTTAGCTACATTAAAAATCAGTTTGGTAAAACAATTTCAGATCTGTAGAGTGAAATATCTGGGGAGAATCTAGCCCGCACTACATACATTTACTTTATGGAGAGATATGGATAATTCCAGGAATATGGATTCCAATCAGTCTTGACTGATGCATGCTCAGACATTGCTGAATACCAGTTCCTTCATTTTTTGAAAGCCTGTGAGAAAAGAGGAAATACCGCTTTGTGCAGAAGTTCTATATTCCAGTCCAGGTCACATGAATTCGGGCAGAGAAGCTAGCAACCACATGGTACTGCAATAATAATACTACCAGGAAAATCAGCTTTTCAAAGATTGCCCTCAAATGTCACATGTAGCTTGTTGTCACAATCTGACACAGCGGTTACTCATTTTCTGTGATGACTGAGTTTATCTTAAATGAGACACCTGAGACTGATACAACTTCACTGCTCGCAGGTGACAAAGAGGCCTTTTAAGACGAGGGAACACAATGTGATGGTACAGCTTGTGAATGCAATGTTCCTGGTGTTACTTCTGCTTGGTTTTAGGTTACTTGGAGGCTCGTGATTTGCCAAGCCGGGGCCTTTATCCTTTTGTGCGGACCCTTTTCTGTAACGTTGGTTCCAGGTGCAGGAACACCAGTTACACAGCACAGAGGCACGGCCGCTTTGGGTGAGTTATGTGCATTTGACAGAGCTGGCACCACCACAGTGCCTCTTTTTCTACAGCAAAGGTTCTTGCCGCCCTGTAGATAGGGAGAATAGGAGCACTGTTATTCTCTGCCGAGTTTCCTTCAGTGTTCTCACGATTGCAAGAGATGTAAGGCCTTAGTCATACCTCGTGCTAGTTTTTGTTTGCATTTCTTGGGCATTTCATGCTGCCTTTGGATACTGAGCACTCTTTGGGTAAAATTGTAGAGGTACCTTGTCATATTCTTTCCCTTTTGTTGCTACCATGTGAGAGCATACTTTTTATTACATGAGAGTGAAGCTGAGCACCAAAATCATAATTGGTGGATTTAAACTTCAAATAGTTTGGGAGCATACACTGGTGGGAGAAGTGAACCCAGAAAAGCAAAACAAGGATAACTTTCATGTAAGACCCACAAAGAGCTAACAAGAAATAGCAGAAGTTCTGTAATGGGAAAGAATTTGGAAGAAGTTACCCATAAGAAGTCCTTGTCACAGGATCCTAGAATTCAGACAGAAAAAAATATGGATTTGAATTTAGAATTTTTCTTTAAGAAGTGAAGTAATTTCATCTATTCCAAAAATGCTTGAGATGCAAAGACACTTATTGCAAACTGTCTGAAGGCTGTAGTCATAAACAGCCTTTCAAAATATATAACAATAAAGTCAAATTAGGATGAGCTAATCAGAATATATACGTTTATATCTGTATGTTTATTCTTAGAAAATTGATAATATCTACCAGAAGATCTTAGAGGGCTGAGCCAGGTGTGTCAGCATTAAATATTTATGGTTTGTTATTGTACAGGTTTATAGGTAGCAATAAATTTAGCATACAGCAAGTTGGAAAGCTTTAGTATCACAGTAATAGGCTATAATACTTAGCTATTGATCTGGATGGTCTGCTGCAGTTACTTGTATATGTAGAGAACTGTTGATTGAACCTAAGACCATGCAAAATAAATCTTGTTTATGGGAAACCTTTTTCTACATAAAGCAAGACTTTGTTAGTAGAATTGGAATCATATAACAGTTTAAGCCACTATTAGTCAAGATGTGCTGTTGCACGTGATACTTACAGAAAAAAATACCAGTATTAAAATTCTCTTTATCCTCTGACTACTAATACAGTTAAGATTGTTACATGACCACTGAGTTACTAGTCTTTTCCCTGGGGTTATATTCACCTTTCCACTGCTGCTATGGGTCATGTCAGTAGCTGCAGATGGATGGAGATGGGGTTATTATGGCAAGTCATTGATCCACAGTCCTTTACCTGGAGGAATGTGGTGTTGAGAGCTTCTTTTTCATTTGAGGGTGCACTTGGGGTCACTTATGTTTGCTAGTGTGCTTTTACAGTTTGCTTTTTTCCATTGGTCTGGATCTCTGAGATAGATTCATATTTATGTGGTACACCTAAATGTATATGGCATTTTTTACATGTGTTAGCTACCTGTTATTTTTTCTTGATACTTAGAAATTGTCTTTGTCCACCTATAGTTCTGAATTTTAACTGAGCACTGGTGACTTGTTTATAGCTATGGGATCCTCACGACAGTCTGTTCCCCACCTCTGATCATCCCAGACACTCCAGTATTATTACTCCAGTACAGTTCATCTCTGTCCCCACCTCTCAAGGCCTCTGCTATTCTACTGGGCCTGTGTTCTTCTGCACTGCCTTGTTAATCATAAATATCTCATTCTGCACTGAATGGTCACTTGCTAATTCTATCTGTATAAAACTATGATGGTGTTATATAATGACAAGTGAAAATACAACATTGCCGGAGTTGTCTGACCAGGAAAATGAAAAAAGGTAAAGCTAATCCAAGTCAAAACGAAAACAAGACAAGTTCAGGCAAATCAAAGGTGGCAAGCCCCTGTGCTGTGGTATTTCAAACTCAGTGCAAAGCCTGTAGCCTCTTACTTGCAGTAGCCATTCTATATTACTGAGTTAAAGAGTTACTGTAACTCTAGCCTTTTAAAAAACTGTTCCCTAAGAGTATAGTTTTTATTTACATCACTAGTTCAGATGCCATCTAAATGTGTTAAATCTCTAGAAACTATGAACTATATTGACTGCTCTGCATGACTGTTTACACTGTTTTGACTAAACTGCCCAAATTATGTTCCAGCTCAATAGAAAATCAGGAAGGAATTTCCTGGAGGCAGTCTTAGACCTACTTAAGAATTGGGGAAATTAATCTGTGGCTTTCAATTTTTCTACTGAAAAATAAAATGCATCCATATTTATACATTAAATAGGCTACACTGAGTAGCATACAGCTTAGGTAAGGAAAAAGGCTAAAAAGGTAGGATAAAGTTCATTTTGAGGTCAGCCTGTTCCACCAGGTCCATCAGTATAAATTAAGTCAACCTCAGGGTTGCTCTGACTTATGCTGGCTGCCAGCAGCCTTAGGAGTGTAGACTGTCAGTTTGATCAGTCAAACATAACTGAATCCAGTCCCTGTTGACTGGAGAGATGGGGTGGCATAGGAAGAGTAATACTAATTATCTTCCCTTTAAGGATTTATATCAAACCATAAGTCTGATAAAGGAATATTTTTTTTTTTAATGTCAATAATATTGTGTTTATTAAGGGTGAGTCAGACTGCATAGTTTGCATGGACTCTTGACCATTTGTTTTCACAGTGTGTACCACTTTGGTGCTATCAGTTTGAAATGTAGTAGTTGGCTTTGGGAGGAAGTAGTTCTATGAATCCTGTTGGAACCTCCATGGAATCTGTAAACCACCAATAACTACTTGTAAGTGAGCAGCCCCCACCATGAGGGAGGCTGAGCCCAGGGTGAAGTTACCCTGCTGCAGGCCATGCCCTCACAGATGTGTCCCTGTCCCTTCAGGCAACAGCCTGTGATATGGTGAGAAGATGAGCCAGGTGAAGCCTACAACCACATTAACTTTGAATTGCAGCAAGATCTGCCACCTCCTCTGATGCCTCGGGAAGCATCCAGTTTGCAAGAGCTCTCTGGCCTTGCTCCTTCCTCCTCTTTTCAGCCACTGCAAAAGCTGCTGGCTGGTAGCTCACTGATACGATTCCCTAGCCTGATACACCCACTGATATCTCAGCAGAGGAACAAGGAAGTATTCAGGAGCTCCCATGGAAAGGACATTTTTTCCCTGCTCTTTCCAGAATGTTCCACTCCCCACCTTATCTTAGTGGAGTACAGCATAAAATTGAGATCATGCAAATAAGATAAAAAACAACACAGCCCAGGGTCCTATGGCCTTACACTTGTACATTGCCATGCATGTGCATGGAAGCATCATGATTTCCCAGTACTCTGGATTCCCTGGCAAATCTTGCAGAACATGGTGGGATTTGCCCTTGCAGTCGACTGCTAGATCTATGTTAGTTTGACTTCTCAATACCTAAAAGAAAATGAAGCTATTCTCAGACTTAGAACCACAAATATCATTAAAGCAAGACTCTAAAATGTTATTCCTAAGCACATTAGTTTACTTCTCTTTATTTAGCTATAAGTGGTGGCAGCCTGAGCAGCCTCACCCAGTAGATATTGTAGAAGCCCAGGTCTGTCTCTGGCACTTCTGCTGGATGCACCACTCATGGCCACGTGGCAGCTGTGTCTCCTTTTGCACCTGACTGTGCTCCTGGGCTCACCCTGCTTTGCTGGGGCTGTGTCTGGAGCCTGTGACACACCCGTGTGTCTGTCTGCATGCTGAGGTCCTGGGGGACAATGAGGGCATGGACTCTGCCAGGGTCGCCTCAGTTCCTAGCTTGGCCCCCTCCTGGAGCAGCCCTGCTCATGCCAGCCCCTTTCTTCTCACTGTTCTAAAACTTTTGCTTTATCCATGCCTGGGCCTCTGTTGTTCTCCAGTGGAGGAGCATCAGAAGAGCTCATGTACAACAGCAGGTGTGGAAGTACAAAATCAAGGAAGGTCTAAGCATCAGCAATATTCTTTGTGTAAGAATTGCTTAAAGGGTCAGATTTTTGTCTAATGAGGCATATCTTCAAATGAGAAATAGTTCTTCAAGATAGCTTATGGCTGCAGCAACTTACTGCAATATTAATTCTGTATGGTCGGGTCCAGCTTTTGTAGTCTCAGGCTATGTAGTTGGGAAACAGAAACTGAAGCAATTTTTGTCATCTTTCTTATAGATTGCCAGAGTTGGGGAGAAAAGGAAATTTAAGCATCAGTTTTCTCCATTGTAGAACCAATTAAGAATAATGTACTTTTTTGATTCTTTATACATTTGACTCCATTGCATTTTAGGAAGGTTATAATTGTATCAACATGGAAGAGAGATCTTTCTGTGAGAGACACACAGTATGTTGTTGTACAGCATGTGAATTGGTATTGATGTCTCCAGGCTGTCCTGATATGGTGCAGATTGGAAGCCAGCTGGGGCTTTGCAATTTTAGAGAGAAATTATTAATGTGGTGACAGGGGTAAGGTTGAGATGAGTTTGCTGAGATGCTTATGAAAATCACTAATCTAAATGGCATTTCACATCAGAGCTGAGTTCTCAGATGAACTCTGAAATGTTCTTATTGTTATCCTGAGTAACTGAGTAAATTGGACAAAATTAATGTTTCTGAGTCATGGCTTTAGGAAATGACAATTGCTTTTACATGCTCAAAGAGATGAAGAGTATTTTGCTCTTTTGCAGCATTTTGTTATGTACCAATGTATGTCTTTAGTTTGATTTCTGTTCTCATGAACTTTGTGGAAATGTACAGTTGAGGGCAGGGATACCATGGACGATAATGAAATTTTAGATATATACATTCCCCAACCTCTTCTAATACCCCAATTCTAATTATGTATGTCCTCTCCTACAAATTACTGGCTTCCTCCTTTTGTCCTTTTTATTATCCCTTACTTCCCCTCTTCACTGTTTCTAGCAACTGCTGCTAGGAATTTCCTTGGAACGGCTGCTGGACTTCCTTTACGCATGCACACAAATGAGTTAATGTTGCCTTCTGCTCCCGAAAGCACACACTGAAGGCTTTGGGAAAGTAGCAGTATGACATTGAAGTGTTTTTGTTGGCACACTGTCTGAAAATCGTTTGCCTTGACTGTCTCTGCAGCTGGTTTTGAAGTGTAGTTTCTTATCTTTCTGGCAAGATGATGATATCTTCCTGCAATTTTGTGTAACCTGTGCTGAATTAAGGGCTCAGTAGTAACTTGTAGCACTCTTATTATGGGGTAAATGTGGTCCTCTATTACTGTGTTGAAAATACATAAAATCCTTTAATCTTAGCACAGATATTCAGCAAATAAGACCTCTTTAATAATTTAATCTGCTTCATAAAATGAAGCCTGATAACCAGTGTAATGCCTGTTGCCATTTCCCCTTCAAAAAGAGGCTGTACTCAGATCCAAGAATAATGAGAGGCAGGTCTGTAGCAATGATGGCAAAAGAGGGTCACAAATGGCAGCTAGCTGATGTGGCTGCTGACCTGGAAATTCCCACAGAGCTGATAGCTCACAGCCAGCACATCCAAACAGCTGCTCTTGGCCTGCTGAGAGGCTTGGGCTTAGGAGAGTGGCATTTCTGTGGGTCTTCCAGATTGCACATGTGCCTTCTGTTCTGTAATTGCTGGGCTTTATGCCTATGAGTTGCTCCTTTTGCCATACCCTAAATATCTACATCCCCCTAGAGTTTCTCAGCTCCCTCTCCACTTTTGCTGTCAAAGTTCCCTTCCCTGCACTTCACCCTGAAGCTCTTCAGAGCCACCATGCTCCAAAGTGCTGTGTGCTCTTTCCTTTAATGTTTTTAGTCGTTATATCTTCCCAGGCCCATTTCCCCAGCCCCGTGTACTCTGTGGGACATCACAGGGCAGTAGATTTTTTCCCTAGTCCTCCAGCCTGGGAGCAGTGAAAGGACAGCCCAGCTGAGTGTGCTGTTGGTTCAACCTGTTTTATCTAATCTGCTTCTGTTGTGTGTCAAACAAGTGGCTAAAGCACATAAAATTAGATGCCAAGAGGATGATTTTTTGTTATTTCCCTGCTGTTTATCAACCAAAGCTTTGCAGATCCAAGGTGCAGCAGAGTTGGTGATGGGGATAGAGTAGAAGGAATTACTGATTCCTTCTGTCACTGCTATCTGTGCCCACTGCTGCTGGCAGGGAGGCCAGGCAGCACCAGCAGACCCTGGAGACAGCACTGAGTCCTGCTGTGTGCTCCTGTGTGAGTAAGGCTTTTTTTCACTGGAGCATTGTTGTTTGCAATGTTTCTAAAACCAGGAGGTTTGTAGATCGGGATACATGGCTTGGGTCTAGTTTGGAGGGCAAACAATGTGTGTTGAACTACTGCACTCCTCTAAATACTTGTTACTTTAAGTGACCTTGCTAGGAGAGTTTAGTTTTCAGTTTTAAGTTCAGCAAGTATTGGAAAAAAACCCAAAAAACCTAACACCATCACTCCCTCCAAACCCTACAAAAAACCCTAAGACAACCAAAACCTGTGAAAAAATCCCATGAAAACTGAGCTAGAGTTTTTGTTTTTTTAAAGTTCTTAGTGGCTGCTGTTATTCTGGTCAAGTGCTGGCTTCTTGCTCATGCTCAAAAAGCAGAGTCCTAGGAAGATTTCAGTATGTAAGTAGTGTTTCAGTTCTTTGCCAAACACGAGTATTCTCAGCTGTCTGAAGTTTTAGGCAGAGGGAGTTTCAGTAATATTGGAATTAATGAGGTGATTTGCAAAGACAACAGCTCAAGTGCAACTTCTAATCACCCTAAAAGCCACCTTCTGAACAGCAGAAAGCTGCTTTTTAAAACTCTGTTTAAAAGGGAAAAGTATGTTGAGGAATTGTTCTGCCTTTAGCCCACTGAAGTTTGAGGATGGTGAAAGAGTTTTCCAAAATCCTGCTGTCTGCTGGCCAAGTTGGGATCAAAATAAGATGTCCTGAAACTATTAAGAACTTGATTGTTTTAAGATTAAATTTTCTTTGTTTCCCTTAATCTGAAGTTGCAAACAGCTTTGTGAGTCTCTGAACAAATGAGGACCAGGGAGGGATGGAAAGAGAACTGAGAGAATGAGAACATGGTAGCTGATGGTTTTCTTTGGTTTGTGAGTTGATCTCATCAGGCTTTTCTTTCAATAAGTAAAAATTGTGCTGAAAGCAAGTATTGGCATATAAACTCGATGGGAAAGGAGTGTAACTCTTTATTATATTTTTGTGAGTGGGATAGGACAAGAGGCAATGGGCAGAACTGATACACACCAAATTGCACCTGAGTATGAGGAAAAACTTCTTTACTTTGCAGGAGACTGAGCACTGGAACAGGTGCCCAGAGAGGTTGGGGAGTCCCTCACTGGAGGGATTCAAGAACCATCTGGACACAATCCTGAGCCATGAACTCTAGGATGATCCTGCTTGAGCAGGGAGGCTGCACCAGATTACCCACTGTGGTCCCTTCCAGCTTGACCCATTCTTTGATTCTGTGACAGTTGTGTTTTTAATGCAAAATAACAATGTTTTTGCTTGACAGGATGTAGCTCTTAAGACAATTTGAATCTCCTAGAAGATAAAACAATTCAACTGCCTAGTAACATGCTAAATGTAATGATTCCCTTGTTTATGGTGTTTTAAGAGGGTCTAAGTAATTTTGTCCTGTAAAGAGGTGTGTAAATGACTTCTGGTTTCATTTCAAGTATTGTTAGAAAATTGTGCTATTGAATAGTCACCAGATAGCAATGTGATAGAGATAAGAGATAACATTTACCAGTGGTATGCTTGTAGGCTAAAATCAGGAAAAATGCAGTAGTAAGAATAAAATACTGGTTTTATAAGCTACTGCATGTATTTGAAAAAACAAACTGATATGTTAGATACGATAGAATATCTTGAACTTTCTCATCAAAGAACTGCCACCAGGACACATGATAATCCAGGGGAGAAGAGTTGAGCGTGTTCAGAAACACACTCAGTTTTTGCATGTGTCTGTTCTTGGCTGCTGCCAGAATTGGTGTAGGTGACCTCAGAGATTTTTCATTGCCCACTTTCCTGAGGTTTTGAGACCCAGTGCTGCAACTTGCATGCTAATGAATTTAACTAAATAGAAATTGTATAAATACATAATTGTTTTAAAAACAATCAGACTACTGCTGTGAGTGTATACACATTTTTCAGCTACTTGATTTCAGTGCGTTATCTGACCTGTCTCTCTTTTTTTTCTGCCAAAAAATAGTGCAAGCCCCCAAAGTGGTCCAGAGAGAGCCACTGGACCTGATCTAGACTTCATGGAAGAGATAGAAGAACTTGCAAAGGAATTTATTGATACTACAGAGAAAGCCATGTTCTTAGAGAAGCTCTGGGAAGAAAACTCAAGGCTCTCAGGTAAGCTGTGATTTTCCTAAAAATTAATTTCTTTGCCTGTTGGTTAGTGATAGCTGTCAAACAAAAGAATAGTTTGATCTTAAAAATAAAGTCAAGCAACTAAAATTTTAGCTGATCTAAAAAACCCCACTTTTATGATTATTAACACTCAGGCCATCAAAATTACCAGAAAAAAAATTTAGCTTTCTAAAGCTGTGCCCTCATATACTTGAGACTTATGAAAACACTGAGAGGAAAGCTTAAAAGATAAGGATTATAATCAGAGTACAAGGTTACTTGGTCTATCATGCATTCAAAAGTAGTTTATGAGGATTTAGCTCTCCCTCCCCAGATTTTTCTGTTGTACTAAAGAGTGTAGGAATGGAAGACAACAGTAGATCACACCTGGTGCCTTTAGGTGAACTTTGGTCTTGCACAGATAGAGTGATACTGGAAATGGCAGGGTCTGAGTCTCCTGTCCCACTTCCACCCACATTGCCCAGCCTTGTTGCTGTAACGGGGGGCTTTGAAGAGCTCCCACTACCCTGTGTCACTGGCTGAGCTTTCAAGCAGGAAGATTAAGGTGGAACTGTAGTTTTCATACCTGGCTGTCTGGTAGCTAGGATAACCATCTAGTGTTGATATGATTTTGCCTCACTAAAAAATTGAACAGTAAGCAATATCTTTAAAATTGTTTTTGTGATTACAGTGAAAGTATTGGGACGCACAGAAAATCAAATGGACTATCTTTGGGATATTAGTTGCTTCATGTGCTTTACTCTTTTAGAAACATCCTTTGTGTACTGCTTTCTCTTGCTTATAATATTGATTCTTCTAAAGTTAATAGTGCTTCTCTTTAAAGGAAAATATTTAATTTTACAGGGCTCCATAACATCACCACTTTTCTTACTGTAAGTATTTTTTTAAAGTCTATTTCTAGATTACAGTTCTGGGATTTGAGGCATCTTTATTATAATGGTTAGAAATTTGTTATCCTGTCAAGTTTAAGTAAATTATCTTTAAAAAAATGTTTGAAGGAAAAAATGATGTCTTGTAAAATTGATAGTGTTCAATGGTTTCTAGATTACTTATTTAAACCAGCCTAGGTTGTTAGTAGCTAAAATCCTCAACTATTTGAGGGGTATTTTGTTTCTTAGGAGCAATTTAAAAGTTCATCTGTCAGATGTATTTTTTCCATATCTGATTGATTGTTACTGCTACTTTGTGAAACCTAGATTTCCAGCTTATAACTTGAAATTAGATGGCATTTTATAATAACATTTTTTTAATTACTCATAAGTTCATTGATTGAAAGGAGCCACATCAATATGAAATTTCATTTCTGGAATGGAATATAGAATAGAAAGAATGTCTTTCTCAATATTAAGAAAATATTAAGTTGACAGTAGATGATCATTATTAGAAACAGAGCTTGTATACACAAGCTTCTTTCTGTATAAGCCATGTTTATGTCACCATTACGCAAAAAAAGCCCAAGTGAGACATTAATTTAGAGTAGCAAAGACTGCATAATAAAGTATGATAAATCCTGCTTTGCATAGACATCACATTGTGTAGTCTTATGAAAGAAGTTGGTTTATCCTGGGCAGTTCATCTTTAAAGAGCCATTCTTATAAGTTATTATTTGAGACACCCACAAGCCCTGCAAAGAGCTGTGAGACAAGGATGGCAAGGCCTGGGCAGCCCCCTGATCTTTATACCTTAGACTTAGAAATTCATTGCAGGACTAAAGAGTTGCTTGTGCTTCAGAGCTCAAAGATAATCCTTCCCTTTGTTACACTTCTGAGCAGAAAGAAATGCCTTAGCTTTACTTCCAGCTCCATTTTTCCTTCAGGAGCAGAGAGACATATCAGAAACAAAGCTTCCATGAGTTCAAAATACTACCAAAATCATGTGGTATTTTACCAAACCTGGAAGTATGTTTCCACTTTGGAAAAATATTTTGAATGGTTTAAAATTCAAGAGGGTCAGGGAAGTAATAGGCACCTGCCTTTTTGTGTTTT
>VZTT01042935.1:48789-60373 GCA_013400855.1 Buphagus erythrorhynchus | reverse complement strand
TTATAGGAACCCATCTTCAGAAAGGCTTATGATTAGCATTACTGACCTGGAGGGGAGACACCTGATGCTAACAGGAGTCTTCTTACCCAAATGTGCTGAAGATAGTACTTTCAAAAATATAAACCAAAACAAAGTGTTGGTACTGCATTCATTTGCTTCTTTTAAAAGCATACCAGCATTGACAGGATGTAAAATCACTAAGTTTTATCCCAGGCAGTCTCACTCCATAGTGAGGTGTCAGCAATTTTTCAGATGACACCCTCCATGTAAAGGTTGCTATTTCTATCTTTTATAGTCATGGCAAGACAATGTATTTCTTCTGGCTCACTCCAGCTTGCAATATGTTCAGCATAGCTGGCTCTCATTCCTCTTTTATGAAGCTGTCCTCTGTCATTGCTTGACAGTACATTCAAGTGTTCAAATTCAGTCATTCACTGACTGTAATGTAATGGATTTATTACTACATGCCACTCTTCAAGAAGTCATCTTCCTAAGTTCATTTTGTGCCTCTTGGATATCCAGCTCTTCAATAGCTCAGTCCAAACCACTGCATCGCTCGCTGTATTCAGTGCCTACATTTCACATCCCTCCTCCCTGAGCACCACATCAACCTCAGAAATGTGCAGTAAATGTTTAAACACATGAACAAGGGGCACTTTCAGGCATATTTGGGTCAGTATTATGAAGTTCATGCCAAAGGATGTTGTGTGTTAGCTGAGCATTGCAATATATTTTTTCCAACTGCTTCAGCCAACATGAACTACCCTGAAAACCTTCTTCTTTAAAATTTGTAATAAAAAGATTTAATATAAAACCAAAAAAGCAAGAACTAACTCATTTTAATTACATACAGAGACCAAGGAAACAGTATGAGATGGCTGTAGTTTGGGTCAGCCAAGTCCGTAATTTTTTACATCTTATGCTTTCTTTTATTTAGGATATACATCTAGGTAATGCTTCTGGGCTTTTTTTCTGCCATCTACAGAGCCCTAAGGTCCCTCAGTGCAGCTTTCATCATCTTTTCTTGATATATGCCATCAAACTATGCTTCCAAAAAGAGATGTCATTAGGAAGGAAGCCCTCAGGCACCAGTTGCCTGGCTCATACAAATGTGAATTCTTTTACTTCCTNCTCAGGCACCAGTTGCCTGGTTCATACAAATGTGAATTGGAAAAAATAATCAACCATGATTTTAAATACAGCTTTAAAATCATGCAGTTGAACTTGCCTACACTGTTTACATGAAACATCTTGTAGTCATTCCATACAGTAGTAAAATTAGCATTTTTCTATAAGGCAGTAGCAACTGGAGATACACAATAGTATCAAGTCTTTGTCCCTTCAAAGAGGTTTCACAAAGCAGTAAAGCCCTTCTAGCATAAACTGCACTACAAAGCCTATAATGGTTTCAAATTTGGTACAAACTATAGATGTACTGTTATTCTTGCTTTTCCCTTCCTTACTGGATTCCCATTCCTTTTTTTTCAGAAACACTTGTTTAATTCTATTTTTTTAAGCGTTCTTTTTTTTTCTTGCCGTGCAACTCTGACATTCTTTTTCCATTCCCTCACTCATGACTTACTTGCTGGCTGGTTAAGAGAAAGACCCACATGGAGACAGGGTAGTCACACAGCAGAGGCAAGAAGCCAGCCCCTACTCCTCCATCCATGTGTACCTGTGAATGAGTCTCACTGTCAGCTTTGTTATACACCCCTGTGCATGCAAGGAGCAAAGAGGGGCCCTTCCAAGGGCACACACTTTAGCAAGCTGTGTCTAGGAGCAAGCATGAACCTGAGTCTTCACTACCAACACTAATTATTCCTATCAAAAACAACATATTCTGCTACTCCTTGGCAAAGGTCTTTGTGCACATCAAAATTTGCACTCACAGAAACATAAGAGATAATATTCTTCTCAGCTTTGGGGAAATCAGATTATCAGACAGCACAAAGGAACCCACCCAGCAGTCCTCCAAGCTACTTTGCATACAATGTTTGCTATGTTTTGTCCTCCCCTGAAACATAAATAATCAGTAACTGCTGGGGGAAAGATCCAGAACATGATGGACCAGTTGGTCAAAGGACAAGGCAAACACTCTTCTGCTGACATAAACAACCTCTTCCTCTGTCTTGTGTACCTTTAGGTGTTTTTGTAGTCTTCAACAAACATCTGATCTCTGACTGTACAATGTGACCTTTGACTGTATGAGGGTTTTTTACTATGTTTATTACTTTAAAGCCCTGAAATACAATTCAGCAGCCACTGGGCTATTTCCTGCTTCAGTTATACCTATGTTCACACTCTGAAAAGATGCTGGCGTCATTTTAAGAGCATTCCCTTACTAATTTCCACTTCATTCTCAAATATGTGCATTGACAGTCTTAGCTCTTCACATACACCAAGTAACTAACCTCAAAAACACAGGCAGTAAAGCTACTTTTAATAAGCTTGCAATAAAGACATTACATACTGATACAGCACCATAATTCTGAAAGACCCTAAAGCATTCAAGCTCACATTTAGACACCCTCAATCTTCCTTTGACCTGTTTAGACAGTATTCCACTCAGCTTCTGGACTAAACCTGTGGAGGCTGCTCCCTCTTGCTACTGAGAATACAGGCTATCTAAAGACAATGATGCACAGGTTTAGAACACCATTTAAATACAGGCAATTCCAAATGAAAGTTGTTTTTTCAGCAATGCAATAGGATTTTCTGCAGTTTGGCTGAGAAACTCAGCTAGTATGAAATCACCAGAGAATATTACAGTAGTTTTAATTTTTGCACAGAACAGACAAATTTGTTGTTTTGAAAGGTCACGACAGTAAATTGCATGGAATTCAATTTACCTCCCTCAGATGGATGAAGGTCTGAGTCAAACATAGAACAGTGGAAACCTTTGGCTCCAAGAAGTCTGTGCTGATTCAAACCTACTCCTAGGCAGGCAAATCATCCTTCCTCTCAGCTATACATTATCACAGCTTGTGATTTTCAAATTATCTTTTCCCCAGCTGTCATATTGCTGCAAATTGTGTCATAGATGAACATCAAAACAATGGTCAATGCAAGAAAAATTTGTTTTTAACCAGCAAGTTGCCAAATATAAAATTATTCGTGATACAGATGCTGTCATAGTTGTCTCATGCTCATTCCTCCGCATCTAAAGAGAAATACAAAAAACTACAAGGAGATGTACAGGAAACAACACCATCAGCACAATACAGAAAGACAAATACTGGAAAAGAAAGCAAGTGTAAGGATTACAGAAAGACTGTGAAGACAGAAAGTAAAAGAATACCCTCTCCAGGAGGAGAGTGACACACCTGTAACACATGTGATTTAAAAGGCTCCTTATGTACAACTGAGAACAACAGAGCTAGTGAGCAGTTCATTCTGACTGGATGTATGGCACCAGGCAACAACTCTTACCTAAAGCTTTCTGGGTATTCAACAACAGCCATGTTGATAACATCCAGTGCATGCTGATAGTGCTTCTGAGCTGAAAAGAGAAGGGCCAGTAGATGAAGTGAATTCATGTCATCTTTGCACAGTTGCAGGGCTTCTTGAAGATGGTCTATAGCATCTGAAATCTAGAAGGAAATGAGGTGGAAATAACAAGAGAACACATCACTCTTTCAGTCCTACATTATACCTCAAAAATAAGAACAAATAGAGTAATTAGAAATTCTGAAGAAGTTCTACTTAGGCACCTTCTACTATCGAAACAGGCTGCCAAAATTAACAGACTGCACCACTTGAAAAAAACCCACACATTCTAGAGAAAGAAGTCTGCAGCATTACTAAATCACTCCTTATAAACAAGAGCAGCAGACCTGATCCAATCAACCCCCTCATCCTTTGGCATGGTGATTCCATGCTGTAAACAGATCCACCATAGAAGCCCAACTCTCACCTCCCTCTTCTAGGATGGGTGGCTGGCTCTTCACCTGGGGGTGAGCATTACACATCTCTGCTGCATTTTGTCTTTCATAATGGCTGTATAAAGCCTTTCATGATTTGGATCAAGAACATAAAAATTAAGTTTGAATGTCCAAGGGTAAAAGAGTCAAGATTTAAAATGCTGTCAGAAAAAGAAATGTATTTGTAAGCAGTGATGTAAAGAGCAGTCCTGACAGTCAGAGCAGCAGCATGTTATTAGAACCAAGTCTCACTTGGCAGAAAAGTTAACATCTATAATGAATGCAAGTGTATCACATGCTCCTTGTGATCCAGTACACTATTATAGGCTATCTGTTCAAAAGGGAACTTCTTAGCAGATTTTCTTTCATTTGTTTATCAGTAAGTTTTATGTAGAGGATTTTCTTTAAGATTCTCTAGTGTCTGAAATTACTGTTACATAAATTATTTCATTTCTGTGGCTCTGGAAGTCTGCAGAAAACAAAGCATAAAAGTGTATAAATTTCTTTTCCTCATGTATGCCTTCGTGCGCCTTCTCTTAATGGATGGAAAATGTAGTTCCTTCTTTCCTACTATGAGAACTTCCCACCTAGCAAAGCTTTACAGACATTCTTCTACCCTGGCATACCACCAGTGTCAAATTCCCACCGCCTCCACAGACCTCTCACAAAAAAACAAGTAGCACATAATGAAGGAGAGCAACAATTACACTGCCTGCAGCTACAATGAAGGTTGCTGATTATCCAGATCCCAGGTATCCTTCTGGGAGCAGTGTATATTCTGTTCATAGGACAACTTCATCCTAATGTCCAAGTGACATTTCTATCTTGCTGTGCACACACAAGCCATGGTACTGAACTACTCTATTACTGGTGACTCCATACAAGCCTGGAGATCAGTGTGACTGCTCCAGACATAACCCCAAACTGGCATCTGGCCCACAGCATCAAAACTGCTGAATGTCCTGGCTTGGATTCAGGCTGGGATATATGACTGAGTGCTCAGCTTTAATGAATTACTGCTTGTCAGTGGAGCTACTTTAACCACACGTGTTATTAAAGCCTACTGCAAAGGTAAACAAGTTGGCTTAAATCACCCATGTTCCCTCAGCAGTTTACTAGAACACATTTTCATACAATGTAAAAATTCTAGCCATGACAAGACAACTGGGAGCCAGGATAAGACAGTGGTGGGCCCACTGCCTGTCCACAAAGCTCATCAGTAGATATACCAGAGGTATATAAATCTGACTTGCTAAAACAAAGCTACTGTCAAGATTTCTTGCACTCAGGGCTAAAAATCCTTTCTATTTCTTTCTGGTTTTGTGTCTCAGAGATGCACAAGTATTCATAAAGAAAAGACAAGTCTGGTGGAAAGTTAGAAGAAAAACAAAACCTACAAACCGAACAACTGGAGGAGACCTGGGGCAACCTGCTCCAGATGATTCTGCTTTGAGCAGGGATTGAACTGGGTGATCTCTAAAGGTTCTCTTCAAACTATTCTATGATTAAGACTTGAGAAGGGGATCCTAGTTTCCTAGTATGAATCAGACAAAGAATAACACTTGCAACTAATGCCTTTACTGAAGGACTTCAAAATTGTAGCGGTACTTGACCTCAGTCGCATGCAAATGTGCAAACTGAGACTTCGTTTTACATGTCGAAATGGACTTAGGATCAAACTGCAGGTACGTCCATACCCCTAACAGAGGCTGGCCATCCAAGCAGCTCTCTGACTATTGCAATATACATGAAACAGAGAAGAAAAAAAGTGAGTTGTGGTCACTCCTGTAAACGTGTCTGTTGGACAGGCAGCCACATACTGCTGAAAGAGATGTCATCTAAAGTAATTTCTGCTCTGTAGCATGGGGCCTGCAATGGTTACATCTCATTACAGTGCTTCCCTCTAGTACCATCAGAATCACAGGCAATGGCTGGTTTTGAAAATCAATCATGCTTCCCTGACACCTAATTTATTAACTCCAGTCCAAAAGGTTCCTCAGTGCTGTAACACTATTAGTAGCCTACACAGTACCATTGCATAATTAGAAATAGTGGACAAAAATAATATGAACTCCATGCCTCTACAGAAAGCATTATGTGAAACAACTACCTGCAACAGACCAGATGCAATGAAATACAAACTAAATTTCTAGATCTATAAAAGTAAGATATCTGGCAGCAGTCAACACAAGCTTCTTTTGAAGGTTGTATTTTTATTTAAATAACTATATAATTTGAGGAAGATTGAAGCTGGCACCTTAGATGGCACCCTGAAATGTCAGGGCTTTATCAGAGGCAGGACACCAGTTTAAAATTCCCTACAAGTACTGCACTTTAAAATAATCTTGTTTCACTGGACTGCAAATCTAAGTAGGGCCTGCAATTAGAAGAAGTTACAGTTCCCTGATTTATCATTCTGTTAACAAACCACATGTTTTGCATAGCACACAGGTATTTTCACATCACACTGATTAGGAAGCAAAGATGCTGCAGTAGGCCAGAAACAGCATCTTGCAGCATTACCAAAATAATGCCACAATATGGATTGTTCAGGCTAACACTTATAAAAGTAGGATTTATTTCAATAATGCAATATATCTCCTTAAAAACAATGCTAGTATGTCACAATTACAGGTATTAAAAGGAAAACAGAATGAGTGTTAAAAATACTTCCTAACATTAGAATGAACTTGGATATTTAAAATGGTAAATGAAACAGGATCTCTTGAGAGGAATTTTCAGGCCTTGTAATTTCACATCAGTTGACAGTTACACTTAATTAACCATTACAACTACCCACTCCATCTCTTTTTATAGCATGGAAAGGAGAAAGCTTTACTGACTGGCAAGAGCTTCCATTGAAAAACAGACTTTCTACAGTCCACCAGAACGTCAGGAAAGCAGGGGTAGATACATCTATGGTTTATTACTTAGTTCTTCCTACAAGCCATTCTTGATCACCAGACCAATCTAGGATGTGGCAGAGAAGCAGCATGTTGCTGCTCAGCAGAGGAGGCAGTTGCTGGTCTGGGAAAAAGAAAGACCAGAACTACCTACATCCAAGCAGCCACTGAAAGAAGCACCTCTTTAATACCTCCTAAAACAAAGCTCCTCTCTTGGGGCAGAGACAGCAGTCTCTCCTCCTTGAAACCAAAATAAAAACTGGGCAAAACAGGTGAAATACTTTCTCTGGTCTCTTTACTGATGTTTATCATTCAGACACTTGGGAAGGAAGTAGGTGTTTTCTGGATAGTGCCCCTCAAAACTTGAGGTCTGCTGGAAGACCACAGGAAACTGATGAGACTTACAGTGCTCAGCTGCTGACCCTTAGCCATCTTTCCCTTCCCATTTTCATGAAAAGAAAGGTTAGATCTGATCAAGTTTTAAAATTGCATGAAACCTACATATGGTGTTTTTACATATCCAACACTGACTTACATGGCAGTCAAGGTCACAAACACCACCACCCCCCAAAAAACAGAATCAACACTTAAAATTAACAAGAGAGCTGTTGACTCTAGAGAGTCATTTCCATAGAAACTGGTCTGCTAAAAAACAAGGCAATGCATTAAAATCAGTGAGCTTCAAAATGTTCATTCTACCTTGTTTTTGCTGATCCAAGTGCTGTTACCACAGAAACAGGAAAAGCAGCAGAACTAGCCACTGGGAGTTGGGAGCTACAAGTCTCAGCTTGGCCAGCTGCCAGCCAGGCACTGCAGGTGGAGATACCCACTGCAGCAGGTACAGACCTTGGCCTCCTGGCACTTCAACTCAGGGGAAAACCAGGCTGAGACCCTCCTTACAGAACAGGTTAATCTACACTGTGTTTTGCTGAAAAATCCACTATAACACTCTGGGGCTGATGTAGACCCTCCAAGTCTTCCCAGTGATTCCAGTGGTCTTTTAAGACACGCACACACGAAGCTCACCATCATCATTTTTTATCTTGGTTGCTGGTGGTTTCAAATGCCAACCCTGTATGAACCTTTTATAACCATTCCTCCTCTTGTCACATCCCCATCTCATGTCAGAGGGATGCTTATGTTTTTCCATTTCCCCTTTGCCTTGCCCAGTGGTGACAGAGACAAGCGCTATTGGAAATATTTTACAGCCTTCCAAGGAAAATGAATTGCTCTAGCTTTGCTTTGGCACTCTACTGGTCAGCTGCCTCTCTTGCTTTGTTCCATGAAAGCACTCTCTTATCTATGCAAGTTGATACCTGTATTTTTCAATGCTGGGTATAGTTACCTCATTTATTGACTCTGCCTATGGAAACAAAAAGGTCTATTTGTTGAGAAAAACATTCAGGTATTATATTATAACCTACGATGTAGAAAAGGCCTGATTTATTGGCATTATAGCATTGGCTGATGAAAGCCCTAACTGTGATGTTCAATAGTTAATGCAATCTATCAAAAAAGGTATCATTTATCTTTCAGTTAATCAGAAAGAGAATATATTAGATACTTTAAATAATTAAGGATATTAAAAATGCATCACCAAATGTTTATCATTAAGTAAACTGGCAAAAGAAGAGTAGGATATTTTACAGCAGTCTAAAAATAAAGATGTCTCAGGTATCTCCTCTCTGTCCAAGCATGTGTTAAAGATATCTCACTTGATGGGAGAAGAGCAGGAGCACCATCACAGGGGTCAGGCTGACACTACATAATACACTGAGATCATACAACTGTGGGAGCAGAGGTGACTGGCACAACATCAAGGAAGAAAACACACAGGTAAACTAGACAAAAGAGGAAAGTGAACGTGGGGACAGGAGACTGAATGGAAAGAACAGGAGGGAAGGGAAATGAAGCAACAAGAGAGATGAAACAGCACTGCAAAGACAGACTACAGCAAGAGAAAAAGAAAGGGTAACAACTTAAAATGCCAGTAACAGTGAAAACAAAAAAAAAAAAAAAACCAACGACCACAAAAATCTTAATTCTATTTTTCAGGATAGCAGCTGAAAAGCTGCAATGCTTTTACTCATGGCAAGCAGAAGAGGCAGCATATCAGACAATCTCCCTATGAGGCAAAAGCTGTGAGAGAAAAAAGGGTAGCTGGGTGTTTTTTAATGAAAGACCCTGAGCAAACTGCATCATAAAGCAGCCAGTAGGCAGATGAGAAAGTTAAATAAGCCATTTTAATTATCCTTTCTTATTGCAGGCTCACAGCACACTGTTCTCATTATGAAAGGGTTACAAAAGTGACATTATCAAGAGGGTGCTCTCTTGGAACAATTAGTTTAACCTAATGAACACACAGCTCCCCTAATTAGCTCAGGAAAGTAAGAAATACCCAACTGTTCAACTCCATAGTGTAGAGTAAGGAGAAAAAATTGCAGTAAGCAGAAGGCCTGCCAAAGAAAGAAACTACAACAATGAAATTTCAAATCTAGCTAGAGAGGTATTTAAAAAACAGAAGCTGCTCCCAATAAAGATTTCAGCCTTTAAACAGAAAAGACAGAGAAATAAAGCACCCCAATTTAAAAAAAAAGGGGCAGACAAATAAAGCACAACCCAAGTGGTTGGGGATTTTTTTTCTGAAAGGCAGCACAGAGCATTTTGTGATCAGCTTCATTTTTATGAGTTAACACCTGCAGCAGCATTGAAATGCCAACTAATCCCACTCGCTGCAGAGCTCCAGCACGCGTCAAAGCCTAACGTCAAACGTGCCCAAGTATGGAATAAAGCGATCCCAGCGCGGGGAGCGCGGGCTGGCACCATGTGGAACGGGCCAGTAACGGGAGAGCCTCTGGAGCAGGACAGTGTGATACCCAGGGAACAGGAATAAACACACCTCGCTCATCCCACACACACAAGGCAGCTCCAAGGCTGCTCAGGAGTTACAGCTGAACACATTCCCGAGGGAAGGCCATTCCATGTGCTACAGAATTAGTATTTTTAGAATAAGAATTAAAAAAATATTTGAGATAAACATATTCTGACTGCTTGTTACCGGTTACAATGCAGGAAGGAAGGGACCCTGTTTAGCAAGCCTGGGTCTTGTTCAACTGCACTGCCCTTCCACCCTCCCATGACTCAGTGATCTCCAAATATTTCACATACCTGCCTGACAAGAGCCAGCTGCAGTGACAGGTAGAGGATGATCTGGTGATCTTCAGGGGCCAGGTCACGTGCTCTTCAAGGACAACCACACAATACAAAAAGAAAAGTGATTGTTAGATTGCACTTTGCAGAACTCCTTCACCATGAGTCATGTAAGCACAGAACAAAACCCAGTCTTCCCCCACAAAAAAGTAGTCCAGTAACAGGGGAGCACACTGAAACTAGACAAAAAGCAGAACAGTGCTGGCCTGTCTAAGCCAGAATCCCAGGAAAAAATATGAGAAACACAGCTGCCAGGATGTTATACAACTTACACGCTCCTTTATTAAATGCCACTTAATATTTTGGAACTTGGATAACTAATATGGAAAAAGTAGCTCTGAGTTCATAACAAACCCATCAAATCATTATTTTAAGTAATTCAGGTGATGGACATAGTTGTCTAACTTGTTCCTATATTGCCACTTTTCAAACATTAAGAGAGGGTTAGGTTAGCACTGAAAAAGTAGTCACTATGAGCATGTAGAGGACTAAAGATCAGAAGCCTGTGAAACAAGCTGGTGCTCAAACACACAAAACATTCTCCACCCTGCAGCTTCTAGTTTAATTTTTGACAGCAGACTCCTAATTTGGAAAGGGAAGATGCTGAGGGAGGAATGATTTGATGACAGGAGCTGTGCCTGGACCAAAACCAAGGCCCTTACTTCTCAAGCTTGGACTCTGAGGTACTACTTTCCAGTCCACAGCAGGCAGTGGGCACTACACTGCAGTGAAGCCTTGGCTAGAGAAGGCTGCAGTGTCTCCAGAACCAGATGTGCAGGCCCTTAACAAAGTCTTGTACAAGGCAGGGAACAGGGATGGACAACCTGGGCAGAACCGTCCCCTCTCAGACTCTGCTAGGCATGAGATTGCAGTCTGAATTTGCTAGCCTGTGGAGAAGCCATTAACCAAGGCAATGATGGGACAGCATCTTGGGGAACCTAACCTAGGAGGAAGGGTGGGGCAGCAGCTCATGCCACCTGGCAGCCCATTCCAAGAACCAGTGGATTCTCCCCTTGTGACTCACAGAGTTCACTCACAGCTCTGCAGGGAAGTCATTTCACATGGGAGAAATGGGGAAGAGGAAGGTCCCTCATAGCCAATTAACATTCCTGACCTCTTTCTGGGCTGTGTTCCAGGACACCAGAGAAACCTGCACCTGCATTGCCTGGCTCAAAGTGAGCACAATTAATGTCCTTATGAGGGAGAAACGACAGGCTGACAACACTGGTGGTTAAAACTCATGCCAAAACTATTGATTTGCTAATAATAAACAAGTAACAATAAAAGAATTACTTTAGGAAACAAACCACACACCATTTTAATGGCAGCCACTATTCAAATGCCATCTTGGCCTGTGAGCAAGAAGATTTTGAAGCTGATTTTTATAACTAATGGCTCTAGAACAAATTAATTTAGTATGGACTGAATATGTCCTGTAACTGTATAAGTCAAGGTGGCACACAAGTGTTCTGAAGCAATACTAAAGACACCAAGGTGCAATTAGTACAGGCAAGTCACTAATTTCTCCTTCCACTTCAAAAAACACAAAAA
>VZTT01042935.1:10578-44640 GCA_013400855.1 Buphagus erythrorhynchus | reverse complement strand
AGAATTCTTCAGTCCCTACCCAACTTAACTCCCTGCAAGCATGGCTGCAGCAGTTCCATCAACCAAAACAAAATATTACTTAGATTAAAGTAAGATGCAAAAGCAGTCTGACCAATGGGAGAGTGGCACAGGGGGGTTTCTGAAACCCCTAAGACGCAGTACTTTTTCAAATGCCACTTGAGCAACTCAAGATTTATTTTCTGAAGCAGTGTAAGTTTTCAAAGGAGCTTCAGCCTTACTAAAATTCAACAGATTCTTCAGCAATATTTTGGTACCTAAATACAAAGCTCTGGAATCACATCTGACAACAAAGGAGGACAAGTTCTGTCTTACTAAAAGCAGTTAGAGCACAGCACAAACAGTGAACGCATGGAATGAAACACAGTGCCTAGGATCAGAATCAACACTACAAACATGGGGACAGGAATCTAGTTTTAATCTTGTCCAGTGGATTGAGCACCCATTAGCAGCTGAAGCACAGTCAGGTCTATTTATGTAATACATTTGTTTTGTGGGAAAGAATTCAGTTTGTAATGTGCAAAACTGTTCCTTTATGTGAATCACAATGTAAGAAGTGGGGATGACAGATAAATGGACTTCATTTAAATACATTTCTGATCCAAACTGAAACACTGACATGCATGCACCCTTTTGCAAATATGACTGAGTTTCAGAAACTATTCCCTTGTGTTAAGACAGCTAATATGGCACAACATACAGTTTTAGCACCCAGAATTATAATTAAAGATTGCACGCACTATTATTTCCAAAAGTAAATTTTGTTCACTAATAATTTATCCACTTCTTAGTGAAAACATTTGTGGGGGGCTTAACATTAACCAGTGCAGTCAGTACTGTAAAATCCACAAGGACTGACAGAATGAGTTTCTAATTCAGTCCCTGATCCATGGCCTTCTACCAAAATTCTAAATGAAAACAGAGATACAGCACACTCATCTCTGAAAAAAGAACAAGGGACTGTTAAATCTACAAAGATTTCACAATTTGTGAGGTGGTGATGCGAGGTAAGAAGAGCACTTGTATTTCACAATACATTTTCAACCTAGTCTTTCCTCTTTAGCCTTTGTTAAATTCATCTCACCTTTCCCTGTCTTCAGTGAATTCTTCACCAGACCTAAGGGAAGAAAAGTTGACAATACAGCTTATGTCAAAACTGGAACTATGAGAGGAAGAAGAATGGTTTGCTGTTGACATTGACCCATTGGAAACTGATCTGCAGAAAATGGACATAAACTACAAACAGGAGGCTTGAGCTTCTAAGACTGAGGTGAAAGTGTCAGTGACTTCCTCTGAGGACACACCTTTCAGCTACTTCAGTGAGACTTATTTCAAGAAAAATGTAATTAAACATTAAGAATAAGGAAGCTATCCAGCATAAGTTTCAGGAAGTCCTACTTCCTACAGGAGCTTTTTGCAAATCACAAAGAAAATGCTTTAATACAACGTCTTTGTCACACAGAAAGATAAATAATTACTAAAAGGTTATATTAAATAAGAAAGACCAACATGGATGGAAGGATGTAAGCTTTAGAAAGCCATTGGTCAAATGTCTCTGAAACACTCAGCTACCATTGAAAATACTGATTGACTGAAAGTCATCTCAACTGGAAAGTTACAGGAATCTCACATATACACACATATAGATGTTTGACTTGTCTGCATATGTCAGTAAGAACTGGTATAAATACAATGATAAACAAGATTGACAACATGAGGCAGGATTACATCACAGAACTGCTGTCTTTCAGCATGTTCTAGCTTTGCTTCCTCACTGTCATACAGTATTTTTTAACAATGCTAATGAAAAATGCCTTGCTAGTGCAAATTTGACATTTTCCAGTAAAACACCGTTCCATATTCATGACCATCATATGTATGCTTTTGAAGGACTTAATCAATTTGATTAAAATATAATCTGCAAGATTGAAATACCCTCTATTTCCCTCAAATAACTGACTTGTCCTTTTGCCTTAAAGGCTAGAGATACGATGAGAAGGCAGATATATTCCACTGTTTCAAAACATCAATCAGAGGCTAATCTAAAAATAATCCAAGGCAGTTGTTGTGAAGACTGTTTGTTTTGCATTAGTAAGAACACAATATTAAACTAATCTCTTGAAAACTCAAATTTCCAGAAAAAGAAATTACAACTCACATTTTGCTGCACCAAAATATTTTTAGAGCCAGAGTACAGCACATGCCTCTTCAACTTCATTCTTTAGAAACCACCTTCTTTTCATACTTAAATTTACGAAGAGATTGTAAGGGGCTAACATAGAAAACCTATCTCTGGAAATAGTCTCTGGGATCTTGTATAGCTTTAGAACAGTTTAAACAACGTCTAGGCAAAATGCCTTAAAAGCTAGGCTGTTAAGCAGAACTCTATATCTAGTGGACTTAAAATATATATAAAAGAAAAAGTTCAGGCTACGAAGGACATACTTTTTGACATGAAGTTTCTAGAGAGAACTACTCTGAGGCAGAGAAATGGAGAACTGGAGAGANCCAACTTGTTCTACCGAGAAGCACAAGAACACTGTCTCATACACATGTCTTGCAAAATTCTGGTGCAAGTTACAAGGCCTGCATATTCCATGATAACATAATAAGAGTAATTTTAGCTTTGATTCAGGCTTCTTTGCTGGAAGAAGTTGGTTTGTTTCTATGGAACCTATTCGACAGAAAAGCCATTGCTTGCATGAGGGTAAGACTGCCAAAATGATCAGGAAACACACCAGCTCAGCCATTATTCAAAGAAGATGTGTTAGAAGTCTTCTTTGTTAGGAGTCATAAAATAAACAAAGTCTGTTCCCACCTGGGAGCTTGATCAAGGTCAGAGCTAGAACTCTCCCAAACACCTCAAGCCCTTCTGACTACAAAGCACCAAATCTGCAGGAGCCTCTTGTTCACTCATTCAAGATCCAAATAAGCAGCATTAAAATAAAATTCTTCTTACATTCAGTGGTCTGTTTCTAGTCAACATCCACATGTACCAGTGAGGTAGGTATTTTCATCTTGTTTACTTCTAAGTAAAAGACACAACATCACAGAGAGGTTGAATCTCTGCAGGGAATCAGTATCACACCAGGAATTGAATTGAGGCATTTCTGACTCCAGTTCTTGGATTCTATTTCTTTATGATTTATGAGTAGGTGACAAAAATATGAGAACAGATGGAAAGTTTGACTTTTTGTTGTGTAAATTAAGTGAAAAAAATGTATTACAAATATTCAAGTAAAGCACACCAAGTATTGTCAGCTACACTCAGGTTATTACCCTCTAAGTAATGACCTGTATTTCTTCCTTTACCTAAAAACTTCAGTTTTATTACCACAGAAGGATAATTCTCTGAGCAAGTGAACAGTGCCCATTTATCTTGCGAGCTGATTGCTTTTCATGTCTAGTCAGCACTGAGAGCAGATTTTCTAATAAATTCCCACTGAAGACTTTGAACAAATGCTCTCCATATAACACACCTGACAAACAAGTAACTCACCATCAGTAGCTTGAAGGCTGTACGTCAGGCCCAGTGCCAGGTAACCCTTTGCTAGGGACTCTCCAGCATCCTCACCCAGGTCTATCACCATTTTAGCAAAGTGTTCTCCTTCTTCCAGCTGCAAAAGAGGTTGAGATTTACAGGCATTTCCTCTCTACTCCAATAAAACTTACCATTAAGCTTACCTGTAAGTGATCTGAAAGCCATTCATACAAGGGCTTTCAAGTGATCCCAGTGAACATTCATAAAAAGGAGAATGTAGAAGGTCAGATTAGCAGACCTTGTTGTACATGCACAATTTTGAGAAAAGTTTGGGTTTTGCACCCCAAACTCTTTCCAGACGTTTAAGATTAATCAAGGACACCATCTTATTTTATAGTTCCCTTCAGGCACACTTCAACCATGCAGCCTTAAATGCAAATGCTGGATCAGCTGGACTACTTACATGCTATCCTAGTGGGGCATTGAAAGGTCCAACAGGTTTCTTCCTTCAAAGGAACACCATTCTGTTTTGCTGTCTGATTTTTTTTAACCCTTAGCAAATTTTCCTTTCTTTTAGAACATTACAAGAATAAAATAAGAAACCACTAACTTCATTGAAAACTCTCAGCTGCTGCTCGCAGTTCTGCTGCCACAAGGATGCAGAAATTTCAGGACACTCATTTTGATCTGAATTAACACAGTACCTTGGCAGCTCTTGCTGCACTAGCCACTTTCTGCATCTTTTGCAAAGACACAGTTTCATTGAAAATGCGTTTTATATTATAGATAGTAACTGGAGGAGAGAACAGTCACAATCTCTCAGGATTAGTCTCCAAAATGATGAAATATGTAAGCTGGTCTCTCCTACTACATCACAGACTGCTCCTCACAACCTTCCTTTCAACACATACCTACCAGCATCTGTAAAATCTGAGTTAATGGTAGTTTTAAACAAAAAGAATAAGTTAAATATTTTATTACAGAATGGAGTGTTTATCATTTCTAACTTTAAACTCTCATTAACATCCCTCACCTGTTTTAAGTAGAAAAGACTAAGACCTGTACACTGTATATACCTTGAAAGGTATAGGTTGGAGAGACATTGGCAAAACTTTTAAGTAATGCCTCAAAGACAGAGCCTACAGGAAGATCTCATTTCTGTACACGACAGTATGCAGATCCTGTCACCCATAATCAGAGTCATTCCTAATCAAGAAGCAGACACCATTACAATATCTGACAAATCTGCCTTCTGGAAACTTCTATTACATCACAACTGACTTTATGGGATAGGGTTGTTTGATTTTTAGAAAGTACTTTTTTTGTTTGAAATCCAGCTAGTTTAGACAAGTACTATGGATGTGTGCCCTCTTAACACTCAGCTTTGTCAGACTTCAGCACCTCATGGCTCCTTAATATCTAAAATGACTCACCCATAACAATCTGGAATTAAAATGCACCATCAGACAAGAAATTTGCCTTCTGCAGTGATCTGCTAATACACTACCTATGAACAGGATCTACTTGACTTGATGTAGCACCCTGTCACTGGGCCTCCTATTCACATCACTTGAAAACATTCAGGTGACAGCATTAACGAATGGCTTCATAAACAAACAACCTGGGATTTATTGGATGATATCAAACATAAGAAGAAAATTTACTTTTAACGAAAGGCTGAAAAGTGCAAGTGAAGAGGCAAATCTCCACTGCTTGGATTTCTTCCTCACTGGTACAACTCCCTGAGGCCACAGAATTTGAACTGGATGTCCACAAATTCCCAAACCTCAGATCAGTCAGTCCAGTGACCAACACATACGTTTTCATCAAACCCTGTTCTGAAAGCACTATGAAAGCATTAGTGTTGCTCATTGCTCCATCAGCTGTGATTGTGGAAGCCACTAACTGACACAGGAACGCCTCCTGTGGAATACTTGGACTTCCCAATTGAACTGCAAGGCCTGTCTTTGAGGGTATAATCCAAAGCCTACCAAAACCACTGGAAATAGTCCCACCTACTTCAGTAATGTTCAGATAACACCCTTGAACTCTCATCACATCAGGAAGAGTGAGATTTGTTTCAGGAGATTTCTTAACCTGTCAGTAGCCCTACCAACTTCTCTGCCACATACTGAAACATGTTCTGGACCAGAGCTTAGGACAATGGAAGAAGTGACCCATGACTTGCCACATAGAAAAAAAACCAAAAAACAGAACCCACAAATGAACAACAAAAACTCCTCCTATACAACTATAACTGAATTCTTCATCTCTCAGAAACTTTTGTGTAAGACACGACATCTCTGCAGCCTGAAAATTCATTATGCACCTCTTTGCTACCATAAACAGCTATATTCCCACTCTCTTTCTTCGTTGTTTCTCCTCTTCTCCCCACACACACTTTCATCCAAGAAGTCTCCACTAGAAGAAGAAAAGAGCTATACAAGGAATTCTAATGACTAGTGAACAAGAGTAGGGGTGGGTAGAGTGTATGGAAAAAAGATTAAATGAAAAGTTAGAAGCTGAAATGAAGACATGTAAAACTGGAGAGATTTTGCTCCACTGTTTCTCTGAATGGTCACCTGATGGTAATTCCAGTCTCCGACTGGAAATACCTACACTGCATAAATCAGCAGTACACCATTCAGCCTTCCTGCCTGCCAGTTACCCAGGGCCACCTGTCAGTATCAGATTAATCTAATGAGTGAATAATTAAAACCATAACTTTTCAGAGTGGCTGAAACAGCACTTCTAGCACATTCTTGTAAACATTTATTCATACTAAGCACTAATGGCACTTTGACCAGCCACAAAGATTCTTATGAATGCAAACTTGGGTTAGCTGAAGTCTGCTTTGAAAATAAGCAGCCTAATAAACTCCAGCACAGCTGGTTCTGTTTATGAGAACATTTACTTTTCCTTCTTACAGCACTCAGACATTTCCTCTGCCAGCCCTGCTGTGGCAGCCATCTGCCCCCTCTTCTCCCATTCTCCTACTCTTCAGTCATTCTGGACAAGTGTGAAAAGCCAAGCCTTTTACTCACATCACCCACTGTGAGGTTTCAAGTCTCCAGTGCATCAGTCCTGCAGATGGCCTAGTCAACTATGAATCTGGAAAGCACTACCTCAAACAGGAATAACCCCCTTGGGACACCCTTGGGGTAACCAACTACACTGAATGGACTACCAGATTGCAGGCTGGATAAAAGCCCCCTCTCCATACACCCGAGTGAGGGACCAGTAGTGAGCCTGAGATGTGACCTGCCAGTAAAGCTGTGTCTGTGGGGGTCCTTAAGGATAGGGGGTGTCTCCAGTCTGTATTGTGGAGATGAGAAAGGGAGGAGGGAAGGCCTACCACGTTATTCTTTAAGAAGCAACAAAAAACAAAGCCTAAAACCCATCCCTCCAATCTGGCCCTTACTGTTCTAACATTTTTCTCCATACTTTCCACTTAAAAGCTGGTGCAGAGAAGGGCAGCATTCCAGGTTGCAGGGAGAAGTTCCCTGCCTTCAAGACCTGCATGAAAGAAAGGAATCATGGAGGAAAACACCTAAGAAGAAATTTCTGTATTTTGAACTCCAGCAATATAAAGTATCAGGAGACACCTGGAGCCACTAGCTAAGCAACCCCTCTACCACACCAGAAAGCAAACACCTGGCAGCTGGAGAGAGAGAGGCTGCCAAACTGTGAACTGACACCAATGAGATGGCAATACTCTAGGGTTGGTTGGGGTTTTTTTCCCCCTTTCACTTCCTCCTTCATATTTGATAGAAAAAGAACAGTTGCTAGCTGTGCTATCCTGAGGGATGTTTCCCCTGTTACAGAGTTGCTGTTCCAGCCACCACTGTTATTTGGCCACAGGTTTTGGTGTGTGCTCAAGCCAAGCCCGGAGGCATACTGACAAGGGAGCGGAGAACAGCAGGTGCTGTCCCCTGGCCTAATGCCACCCAGCTGGCGTCCAACTGCCACCCAGATTGTTTTTAGGAAAGCTCAAGCCCTACCTCACTGTATCAACAGCTTGCAGGACTAAGTAGGAACTGCACTTCTCACCAGCACACGTTTAGAGTAACTAAGGACACACAAATCACTGATGTACTGCAGGATGAAAACAGCACTTTATTGTGCCAAAAAAGAGGAGCACACCAAGGAAGAGGCAGGAAACACTTTAAATGACACTGGACTTAGGACAGCAGACAAGGTTAATGAAGCAGGTGAATTTGGACACCAGTGACACTGAACAATACCCAAGCACTTAAGAGATCAAAATCCCACAGATTAATTACACATGATGTTACACAGATTAATCCTACACAAAATTTCACATGATGTTTACTAGTTGAATCAACCTCTTCTTACCATTTTCAATACACTGGCTTGTAGCTATAGAGACTAATTCAAAGAGGAGAATATAAATATTGTGAAATGAAAATGATAAGAGGAAAAATGCACAGGAAGAAAGTGGTCTATAAGGCATAGTCTAATGAAAAGGTTTTGTCCCACAGCTGTTTACAGCACACAAAGCCAATCATGTTATTTACATCAGAAAAAAAATCCTGTGCTTTCTATTGCTGGTCCAGTCAGCATTTACTCTCTGTATCACCATTGTTAAGCCCACCAATTTAGTCTGTGTAAACTCAGCACTGAGGAATATTCAGGCCTTTCCTCCACTGTAGCTAGAGTGGCTTGCTCACAAAGACAATGTATAGAAGACAAAATTCTTGGTCATTTTTAATGTCTAAAACCCACGGGATTGCCTGAGAACAGCAGTGGTTATTTAATCAAGAATGTCTTCTGAAAGACAGAAGAAATACTTAGTAGCTCCTTGTCCTTCCCTGCTTTCTCAGCAGCGTCTCACTCTGGTGATGCTGATCCTCTCAGAGGTCTGTCAGCAGGCAGAGTAACTCCAGTAGAGGGACCAGATTTCATCTTTTAATATTCTTCATACTGCACTACAACCTAAGCATTTCCAGGTGACTCCAGGGCCCCTAAGTGACTGGGTGCAAGCACATGCACAGCATTTATTATCTACAGTGGCATGGTCAACAACAGACAGAAGGGCAGAGAAGCACTCTCTGATTAAGTGGTCTGTGAAAGTAATGAATGGTAAGCTGTTACCTCAGAAGTAAGCAGCTCTAAATCTGCATCCTGCCAACCCCCCTGACACACACACACCATGACATCCTGACCTCATGGTATGTCTTACTTAGTTTCTATGACTCCATGCACAGTCTGCCCTGGCCCAACACCACTTCTTCTCCCTTTCCCTGACTGATGGCATGATCTCTGCCTTCCCAGCAAAGTGCTACAGCAGAGCACTTTGCTGTGCATATTAGTTCAAAGAAATAAGAGAAATGTCTGAGGTACAGCATCATCCTGTGCTGCAGCTTTTGCCATGGGACAAAGTCTTTTGAAAAGCTAAGATGATAATACTGGCATCATTTGATGCTACACAAGTTTAGCACACCACCACTATTGCTATTGTATCAACTGTGGAGCAATGAAATTGATAAGAATATAACTCATGTCTTCCTGCTTTTTGTCAGAATCTAAAAGATTCAAGCCTATCCTAGGACTACAATTCATTTTGTTCTATGTGTATTTACAGTATTTTCAACATGCCTCCACTGAAATCAATGGAGTAAAAGGCAAAAGAAAGCATCAGAGTAACCCTAAATGCCTCAAACAAGGCTCCTAAAATGGAGAAATTCAGTATTTAATGCCTGCTTGTAGGAAGAAGTTCCATTTTTAGTATTTTCACAACACCTGCCATAACAGGATCCTGGAGAACCTAGATTAGTAGTGAAATTAACAGTACTCTACTATTAAAATATTAAAAACAACAACTCATACTGCAACTCAAAGTCACTGCCAAAATAGGCAAGTGAGCATTCAGCTGAGACCATGCCAGGGAAGGCTGAGTGAAAGAGGAAATTGCAGCAAGCCTTTTAGTGAGCAGAGCTCTGAATTTATAGTGGAGCAAGGCAAAGCAACCCCAGTATGAACATATTCCAGCGCAAGCTACCTCAGCTCTTCTATGGAAATTTAAAACAATACTCTGACCTACAACAGTCAAAGATTTCACAGTGCATTCTGGAAAGCTAAAAGACAGCTGGCTAAACACATATGGGCTTTGTGTTTGCTTGATAGAATTATCCACGTCCAAGCTCAGCAAACTGTTGTGCTGAAATCCCAGCAAGCTGGAAGGCTTAGCAGCACATTACCTCAAAAGCAATTCTGAGTCTACTACAAAAACATTTTAAACACCTGTGTAATGGTTTAGATACAATATAAAAATTCCAACTTTGCTGTACAGGTCTGACTGCATCCTGACCATACAAATGTGGTTTACATATTTGCATTAGTTTTGAAGCTTTTCTGGTCCTCCAAGTCTACTGGCTTAAGCTTTAGAAAGAATGAAGTATTGATTTATTGTTTACAATGGATTTTTTTTATTTTTGTTTTTGAAAACCTCTAACTCTGAAAAAGGTAGCAAAAACACTGCTTATACCACTCAGTTGTTTATTGCAGGCCCAATCCTAAAAGCTAGAGGTTGATAGGGCCAATCATCTCCTGATGTAAGCCAGCATGGTACCCCTAACATGCCAGTGGAGTACTGCCAACTTACATCAGTTAATGATCTGGTCATACTGCCACAACAGAAGCTGGGGGAGGCTTAGTTCTGCATCAGGCTCTGTTATGTATTGATTTGCATGGCACTGTATGAATGCATCCACGTTTTCACTTTGATTTGTTCTGCACCGAGAGATTATTTTATAGATGTCATTGGAACATCTTCAGTGTTGTAAATCACTGTAGTACATTTCAATTAACTTTGTGTTTTCCCTGCTCTTAGAGAGTGCCGAGACACCATGTACAAAGCCAGCAAAATGAGTTAAGTGATCACTAGATTAATCATGAAAGAAACTGTTCTGTTTCATGCTTCTCATGACATTCTGTAATTATCCATCTGCATAAATGTTTTGTTTTGGTGGTTTTTTTTTTTTATTGCTAGTAACTGAAAGAAGACTAAAGTACTGCTTGCCCATGGGCTATAAACAAACTGGCTACAATACTGCACCACACAGTAGACAGATGCAGGATATAAATTAGCTGTTTCATTTGGATAAATGGTGATCTGATTTCACCCTTTTCCTGCCTAGCCAGCAATCAAATACATGGATATATTTCCTAATTGAAAAATTAATCATATTTTATATGTTCTGAAAAGGAAGATGTATTTGAGTATTTGTAACTGCTAATATTTGTCCATTAGACTGTTCCTGTCCCATGTCTATCCTCCTTTCTATTTATACTGGCATTGATCAGCCTGTTCACTTCCAGTTTAAATTATTCAATTTTGATTTGATTGCCATGTAATTTAAATGCAAATAATTACTGTAAGGATGACATTTAGAAAAACAGCTCTGCTAAGCAGGAAGGTCTTTATTAGGCACAGGAGTCTGCCAGTAATATCAGAAGCACCCCTTTGACTAAGAGATGTGGGAACCTATCATTTCAGTTCTTTTAAAAGATGATCTGATTACCCTTGGACTCCCCTTAATTAAAACTTTTCTATACCATCATCAAGTTTGCTGTGAGGGCAAAGCATAGGCCACTGACAGAAAGGAAGGGGAGAGGGAATATTTTTAATTTGGTTTTAGTTCATAAGGCTCTAGATAACTGCAGTAAAATTACCCTCTTGTAAAATCATGATTTTATTTCATAATACCCCCCAGTTCTGAGCTGGGGCCTGACTGAACAACACTGAAAAGCATTTCACACAATAAAAAAGCAGTACACTGAAGAAAAAAACCTCTTATTCTGAAGTAATCAAAACAAGCTCATTTTTCCCTTCTTCCCTTGCCTTTCCTACTTTTTAGGGCTAGCCAGCTGTTTTATCAGATGTGTCATGTATGACAAGTCTGGACATACCGCATTGCCCAAGCTGGAATTGAATTACAGTCTCACTGTCTTTTCAAAGTAACAAGGTATTTTTATATGCTAGCTGTGCTTTGAAAACTTCATCAGACATACTAAGAACAGCATTCAACACAGCTGTAATGCCTCACTTTCACACTGTTTTAACATCTCAAATAATCCGAAAAAACCTTATTTACTCTATTTTAAAAAGTAACATTCACTGTGAATCTTTTTTAATATCACTGAATGACTTTCAGCCTTCAAAATTTAGAGACTGAGCTGTGGGTACAAGAGAGTTAAATTGCTCCAAATGTCGAGCAGAAGTAGGTTGGGCGGTTCAGCAAGGATTCCCTCAAGGTCCTCAGACTTGAAGATTTTTCCTAGAAAAAGATGCTGCCCAGTTTTTGCTGACTCACATATAAGCTTAACCATTATAGTTTGAACAGTATAGTTCATTCAAAAACATACATCATCAGACATCCTCCCTGGTGGTGGTGGTGTAAACGAATATAACTCAAGTTTAGCTGAACAGCAACTTTCATCAGACAGGGATGTAGAAGGTGAGGAGGCAGGGTAAGGGAACAAAACAACAGCAAATTGGCTTCTACAGCTTTTCACCACGATCTGTGCAGACTCTTCTGGTATTTTCTTTTATGTTTTTTTACATCTGTGTTTTACTTCTATTTAGCAACTGTAATCCTTCACTGACTGCAGGGACACCTCGTGGTGAGGACAGGTGAGAACAGCAGGCTGCCGTTCAGTTAATTAAACCAAGTACAGAAAGAGTGACAGATGTTTCTGCTCCTTTAGATAATCAGAATTTCACGGGCACCAACTTCCACTCCCACTCTGCTTCTGGGGCATACATTAACACATCCAGAACATAAAACACTGACACAGCAACTTCAAGAACAAAGCACCGAGTTGTCCAGCAGACCTGAACTTTCTGACAGTCCACTTATAACTATTAACTTGTATCTTCCAGGGGCTACAAGAGTGGCTGATTCAACGTGATACTCAGTTGAAGCAGAAGTCCTCAGAACGGCTGTTACAGCTTTTCCCCCTCCTCCTTTCTTCAATGTGCCAGCAAAATACATTTTAATGACTCACTGCAAAATTTCTTGCAGGGATTTTCATTTTTTATAAGACACGCATATGTGTACGATTTTTAGCAGGGATTCCCTTTCTCCCTACTGCAACTACACTGTGGCACTATCACTGCAGCACCTAATCCATTACATAATCAGAATTGCATCAGCTTGCTTACCCAGTGCAGTGACCCAATGCAGACCTTGGCAGCCAGAAGAGGAACGGTGGGATCTGTAGGTCGCAGTTTAGCACACTCTCTGAGCACTGACACAGCATATGCCGACTGGAGGAGTGGGAGAGAGGAGGAGGAAGCAAAAAAGGCTGATTAGACAATGCTGTTGAGAGTCCATGCAAGATATTGCAGTGATATGTACAAACAAGTGCTATGGAGGAAAGAATCCCATGTCAGCAACAAGTCAGCGACTTTATTCCCACCTCCACACACAGACGTGTGTACACACACGCACACACACACACTCTTCCCACCCTCAGAAGAAACATGCCAAAGAGGCAGCCTTGGCTGTGCACTTCACAAGAAACAGTTTTCTTAATCAATGCACTGGTTATTTTAGCTCTGCCCTCCCAATACACAAGAATTCTGCTGTAGTTTTCCTTGCATATGATCATCTTCCAGTAAGCCAGAAGAGATCATTAAGAGCTTATCCTCCAGTACATTCACATTTTAGGCCAACATTCACTCAGAGAGGTTTGTTCAGCAAAGTAATCTGCTCAGTAGGTTGTTTTGTGTCTTCCCAGTTCCAGAACACGCAAGCAAGCAACTGGGACCCCATCATACAAAGTGTGGATGAGGATCAATACACTGTTCAGTGGGTGGTCCAAGCATGTGTTAGAAAGAAAGCCCAAAAAAGTCTTGCCATCTTTCTGGTGTTAGGTAACCATTAATGAGGGTGTTGTTTAAGATTAGCACTTGTGTAGTCCTTTTGATCCGATGTGCTCTGCAAACATAGCGGTTTACAGCACGCATTAATGGCTGCCACATTTCAGACACTTTAAAGGAGAATGAAGAAAGCTGTGCTCTGAGGCAGTGATGAGAAGGCCATGTCAGACAGTAAGAAGGAGTTGCCCTACCAGAGTCTCCCAGCTCATTCCACCTGAACCACAGCTTATCTTATGTTTAAGCCTTCCTCACTACTGACCCTGATCCACTCGAATTTTCTCATGCTTAAGCTCAAGGGGAATTTTATTCTCTTGGAATTTCTCCTTGCATGCCTGTTTCCTCCCAAAGTCTTCCACACAGTCCCAAGACACAATGCTCCTGCTCAGAAGCATGTTAAATAGTCATGGCCTTTCTGTATTACAGAAGAGCAGCAACAGAAGCTCGCCAAGTCAAACGATCTGCTATTCCCATCAGGTCCTGGGCATCTCCTCCTGCCCCCAGGGGCTCTTCCTACCAGAACTCTGACCCACACAGGGTCTGGTGACTGCTGCAGTCCCCTGCAGCAACACCACAGCTCCACATTCCCACTGTCCATCAGCACTTTCCACCCACACACCACATCAAAGTGGGCTGTGCCTGCCAGCTCCTTCCTCCACAGAACTGAAGGTCCACTTCTTGCTACTGAATTCAAAAGCTTGATTAGGAATTTGCTTGGAAGGGAACCTGGAAAAATGGAAAACCAGGTGCACACCAGCCATGTCCATGTTAAGGAAAAGAGGGATTTCATAACCAATGCAGCAGAGAGCAAGTCCTCCTGCTTGAAAAGCTTGGGTACCTGCCTTGTGGTCTGAACAAGAGCAGCAGCACACCCTATATTCTTCAGGCTGCTCCCACTTATGTAGAGCATCAGGCATGATCAGTAAAAGTGAGGAAACATTTGCAAATTTAAAATTCAAAATGCACAATTTGCCTAAAGCCAGAAGGAAGCTTGTCTCAGACCAAGGATGGAAATCAATAAACTTTGTCCTAGAGCTTAACCATTACTCCATCCCTCTCAGAAATGAAGAAGAGTAATTTAAGCCTGAGGTAGAGGAACAAACACACTGCTGTGCTCTGTTGCCACGAGGTGATTAGCATCCCTCAGAATGAACCTCCCTGACACCTATTTGCTCAGAACAAGTGGTGTCTCAGGTTTTAGTGGCATCTTATTCCTCTCTCTTGCAAAATGCACTTGGTATTCCCAGCAGCATGATGGATGTGCTGGAAATCCAAGCATAACTCCATAAGGAACCTAGGCTGGATATCATCTTCTTGCCCTCCTACCTATATTCCAGCCCCACAGGTGTTCCCAGAAAATAAACAAACGTGACAGCAGGACAACATGCACCATGACAGGCAGTATATGTGCAGCTGAACCCCACCAACTCTTGTCACCTCACCATGCAAAAGTGATCTGCAAAGGCCAGATATGTCAAAGGCCATACACTGTCCAGAGCCAACACTTGCAAAAACAGACACAAGCTCAACCCAGTGGTCATTTCTCAGCTCCCCACCAGCACTGCGACTGCAGGGAAAGCAGGAGGCACCTGGGAGCTGATGGCAGCTCTCCTGTGGGTCAGCACAACCAGCACTAGCACAAAGCAAAGCAGTGACAGGCCTGTCCTAATTTGGGCCACAGCTGTAGGACCTACACCAGAAGAGAAGTAACACAACCCATTCCTTGCCAGTTCCTCTTGAACTCTGCTCCCTCCCTGCCTGCAGGACAGCCAGTGTCACAGCCTCCAGTACCCTCAAAGCACAGAGCCCTTGCCATGTCTGTCCTGTCCCAAGCCTGTTCACTGAATGCTGCACAGGATAAGGTCCCACCTTGTGCCTACATCCAAACACCTCAGGTGTCCAGTCACTTCATTACATATGCACTCGAGGTCTTCTGAACATGGATTTACAGAGCAATAGGCACTGTTTCCACACTGCTCCTAAAACATTTACAAAGTTATGTCATTTTAAAGAAGTTTATAAAATTTGCAACTAAACATATGGAGCAGAAGTAGTTTGAAGTGGTTTTGAGAAACAGGGTGACATGAAGCCTTTCTCCCCAACTGGATTTTAAAAATTCAAGAGATATTATACAATTTCACCTTGAAAAATTTACTCAGCAGATATTTTATACAGATGATGAAAACATTAGTCAAGGAATGACAGGAGAAATATTATCCCACTCCCACAGTGACCTTACTTAGGGGAGACTGGCATGACATGTAATATCAAGGTTTCTTAAAGATACTAATTACAGACATTAATAGCCAGGAAAAAATATCAAGCACTCATTATTGAATACAGATATCATTGGTTTGTAAAAATATTTAATATGAAACAGTGTTTGTGCAACGTTGAAATAATCTGGTAATTAAAATGTACATATTCTTTCACTTAGTGTGGGTGGACCAGGCAGCCAAATGCATTGTTTGTGAGATTCACTGCATGGCAATAATAATTTGATTTATTGGTGAGGCATGTTTTGAGAAGAGCAGAAATTGAATTCCAAGTGAGTACATGCTTCCCACTTATGATTCTGAGCTTCAGAGGGGCTCACATAATAATTCAAGCCAGGATTTATGCTGTTTCTATTTAACTTGCTAATTGCTGGATTATAATGTTCCTAGGGACTTCAGAAAACTAGGTCTCATTTGGCCTCTCATCTAGAGCAAGGAAGCTATTGGGAAAGGAGAAGGATGGAGAGGACACCTTCCCCTATGTAATTACGGCAGTCATGGTTTTGAACCCCATAAGGGAGTAAAATGTAAAGAAAAACAACTATCCAGCCACAGAACATAACTCTCACTTCCCCATTTACTAATTCGAGAACAAAGCATGGCAGCATACTCCTCAAAGATGCTTGCACATGAGCAGAAGAGAACCAAGAACATCCTATAGCTAATTTTCTTTCTTCCTTTTCCAAATGGCTTGAGAGAATTTGCCATCAGTTATGGTAAACCCATAGATTCTGCCAGAATGCCCGTTTTCCTACATTATTACTCCAACACAATTTCCATTCTTTCCCCTCCTTTGCTCTCTCACAATACACCAAAGCAAGCAAAGAAGGAAGCTAGAGAGCCATTTCATATTTAGAAGTTAAAGAAAACACAGATATAAGTAAAAGGAAGAATAATTTCCAGACAGTAAATCATGCCTGATAGACTTTGACATGCCATGAACAGTTGCTCTTCTCTTGCACAGGTTCCAAAAAAACTCCCTAGTTTTCTGCTTCTTTGCTACTTTTCAGCCAGAAGGAAAAATGTTCCTCAAGACGGTGGGTTGGTAGACAGCCTCATTCCCAATTTACCTAGCAGTTTAGTACACAAATTAATTTCCACAACTAGTGCTGCTATATTTCTTGCATCATCCTGTCTAAAAACTGCAGTTTTTCAAAGGTATTGTGGGGAAGTGGAGGAAATCTTTCATCCCAATGCAAGAATTATTATTCCCTGTGTCTTGGGATTCACAGTCATTTAGATATAAATGACCTTGAACTGACATAGAAAGATGACAGAATGAGCAAGCAATTGAGAACTCTGGAATCAGTAGTTTAGTTGTTACCTTTCCACTGAATTTAGAGATTTCTGTGAATCTCAGCATGAACATTATTCCCCTTAGACATTTACTTCTCTTAGCACAGGAACTGATTCTCTCCCTTTTCTTTTAGCTTGTGTTTATCAAATAAGAGCACTGCAGTTAAGCAGCTTCAAATACTCCTTCTTAAAAGCACCTCTTACATTCTAAGATCTGTAAGCACACATTTGTACTTGCTAATGTGACAAACACCTCACTTCACACTTTCTGTCAAGAAAAGAGAAATAAGCCTGAAGGCAATTATATAGCCCACCTAGGTATTCTGCTCAACAGTCAAGCATCTTAGGAAATTTCCATTTTTTGTACTATCTACAGCACACAGGCAAACTCCCTTCTAATCTTTCCTTTGCACCAAAGGAAACCAAACTACTGAATATCCCCAAGACAGCTGACCTTTGTAACAGGATCTTTAACCAATGAATGTTCAATATTTTAACTTTCATTCCCCGGCAATGCTATTTAAGGAGCCATCCGAGGCCTCTGCTGCTCCCAAGGTTCCTGCCTGCAATACAAAGAGAAATGTACTTTTTTTTAATGCCAGTTGCCTAGTAACCAGCCTAAGCTTTTGCAAGGATACCAACAGAAGGAACAGCCTAAATCATAAAATTTGTCTGCTGTTGCTGCAGAATTATGTATTAAATATATTTTTAACTTTCCTTCTAACCTTCTGGAAAGCTGTATGTTGGCAATACAGGCATGGCTGAGTCAAACTTGAAGCTCCTTGAAGCACTTAGAGACATCTGCTTTTGCTACACTGTTTAAATAAGGGGAAGGATTCCTCTTTTTGGGTGCAGCACAGATAGGAGCAGCTCAGACATTAGCTTGTCATTATTTGGCTATGACCAAATTATTATTTTGCTAAGGGCTCCAAAATCAGAGTTCATATCTGTGTAAGACTGGTTTCAAAACCTCAAAAATGCTGCCAGCACAAGCTTTGGGCAGGACTGCAGTATCTCCAACTGCTGAGCAGCCAAAGGGAGCACAGTGACACTGCCAGACCAGCTCTGGGAAGAGCTGGAGCTTAGTGCCTCAGAAATACAGCTGAAGGACAGATGCCAGGACAGATTCGATTACTCTCCTTTATGTAACACCAGACACCTCCTGAAGCATTACATGATTAAGAAAACCATTCAGGTAGACATGCATGATTTTTTCTTCCCCATTGCATTAAAGAGGAACAAACATAATGGGTAAGAGCAGAAAGGAGCGTTTTGCATAGTTGAAAGCAGCTTTGTCTGCCTCATTTTGCAAGGTATCATGCTTGGATCTTACATCCCCTAATGCCAAGCCTATCCATCTGTACAGCAATGCTGACCATTGTTCCTGTGGTGCCTCCAGTATGGGCTAGAGGGGGCTGGGGAGGGTAAGCAACAATGCAGCTGTTTCTGAAGTCACAAAATTGCTGTCTTCAAGGCAAGCACTGAGCCAGCCATGTTCTGCAAGGATGCAGAGCTTTGTGGCAGGCACCACAGGAACACAAAACCACCATCTGCAGCCCCAGTACAAGGCCTGCTGGGCATAGTCCTTGCTTCCAGGTACCTGCTTCCAGCTCCACTGAGCTCTCACAGAGGCTTTTCCCCACAGACCCTTCAGCTGTTCACAAGCTCCTCTTTTACTCACTCTTGAGGCACTTCTGCCCCTCAGTGAGTACACAGCTGAGGGGTGAAAGGAGACTATCCTCTCCTAGCAGACACTCCAGCCTTCCTTCAGCTGGCCTAAGGCTGTATTACTACTCACTGCTCCTCTCAATAAACACATATCCTAAAGCTCTTCCAAAGAGAAATGTACTGTGTTCACTAACCAAGTTGTGTTGTGGGGTTTTTTCAGGCAGAGAGGCTGAACGTGAGTGTGAAAATGTTTCCATGCACTGCATACACTAAAAACAGTAAACATCCACTGTACTTTAAAGATGAAGACTCATGAGAGCTGAATGGCTCAATTAGGGCACCCAGCACTTTTAGATTATGCAGATCCAATGTTCACAGAATAATTTCACAGCTATCCTTGAAGAATCCCTCCCTCACTACCCCTAGGAAAATGGCAAATCAGTGTCACTAAACACCTATCTTGTCTCCTTGTGTGGTAGGCAGAAGACAGGCACCAATGTTGCTTCATGTTGTCCAAGGCATGTATTTTAGCACTCACAATGCAGATCTAGAAGACTTTCTTAAGTACCATAAATTTAAGCAAGAGCCTACTCACTATGGACTTCTTAGACTCTACTCCCAGGGAATTCCAGTGACACTTTGGGACATCCAGGCTAGATCCTGTGTGAGGATAGTAGGTGTGGAAGGGGACAGAATCCTGAAAAGGGAACATGTAACTGATCCAACTGGTCCAAGGCCAAGGAAATGCTTGCGAGTGCACAAGGACCCTATTACAGATCCCTTGTGCTTGTAATACATCATCTAGACACTATGATAATTCTGTTTCCAACTTGAGAAATCTCAGTAGAGCTACCCCAGTCTGCAGGAGAGCTGTGTGCTGGTAACCTCCACGACCTCCAAGGAAAACTGTTTAGCTGAAAAACGGCAGCAGAGAACAAATCTACCCCAAGCAGCTCTCTCTCTTTGCTGCTGCAAAGACTACGAAGTCTTTTCCACTTTGTAAAAGAGAGTTTGGTCCTTCCTTTCCCTATGTTGCTCAATACTGGTCACTTTTTCAAAACCTTGAGACGAGCAGATGCAACTGTCTGCTCTGGTTTTACTCTGGCAGCAGGACAGTGGCTCATCTCATTGCCTGAGGACTGTGCCAGATGGCATCCAGCTATCACACCACTCGCCACTCAGACTCCAGCCTGTCCACGCACGGCAGCAGAGGCAGGGAGCTGCAATGCCCACTCAGCCTCTAGCTGATAGTACCACATGGCCAAGGTTATTACCAGCAGGAGCAACTTAAAGCATCTGTGAAGAATTCAGCATTCAGCACCACAGGAACAGGGCTGCTGCATTAGAAAGATTTAAACCTCTTTGGCCTATTCAGAACTGCACTTGGTGACACAGGACATCTCCCATCATGTCTTTGCCATTGTCTAGGTTTTCCCAGCATTTCCTTTCCCTTCCCATCTAAATTTGCCAACAAAAGTATTTCAAATGTAATGGTGAAATTTTGTCATTTAGCTTTACATGCCTCTCTTGTTCAGTGAATATACAGCTCAATATAAAAGGCATTCCTAATAATGGGTTAAAGAACAACCAGACCACACCATCTTTCTCATTATGCAAGTTGCTGAGAAACACAGGGAAGTGAAATTGCTGTCACTCCATTATTTCCACCACTTAAGTGGATAAAAGACAGACAGGAAGGTTATGCTTCCCTGAGTTTTTTCATTCACTGTTTTAGGAAGCCCCAAGGCCTGTAGGAACTCACTGAAGTGATGTGCCTATTTTTGTTAAGACACATGCTTTTCAGAATAATGTGTAAACTCAAGCCTACATGTGGTAATGAGCCAAGGTGGCTGGCTTGACATGCAGACTGATCACTTGTGAAAAATGACAATCACCATTTGGCAATTTTTTGGCTGGCAGAATAAGAAACTATATTGAAATTTGACCTGATTGACTTAAACTGGATATACAAATTAAACATACCTTTAGTCAAGTTCAGTTTAGAATAGAGGGCAAGATAGGATTTTTATGGCACTTCTAAGGTGGTTAGAGTTGAAAATCCTAAAATCATGTTTAAAAAAAAGAGAAATCAAAGTTTGCAGCATTTACAGGTTGATAAAACTGTTCCTGTCGTGCCCAGGATTTATGAGTGCAATTTGCTGTACTGCAGAACAAGTAATGCTGCAGGATGTGAGGTTTCATTACCAAGAAATGAGATCATGAATTGGCTGTGACTGAGACAGGTGAAAATAGATCTTCACCTATAAAAGCTCAAGTGTACCCTGCATTCTGCAGTCTAGACTGACCACATTGTTTTCTCATCAGCTCTTTCTGCTACACTGGAGCACTTGCTTTTAAATGAACTCTGTCCTACTATCAAGCTGCAAAGCAATATAAAAATGTATGCCACATCTCCCATTAGCAAGATGACGCATTGCAGAGTATATGACAGGAATCCTCAGGGAATACTTTGGGATTAGAAGTGAAATACTGCACAGATGGGATTGTTGGGTAAGGGAATTCCCTCTGACCCATATAGGGCTCAGAACATTTAGCGCTGTTACATCAATAGGCAAGATCAGGACATTTTACCTTGTAAATATTTAAAGTACAGGCAAAAAGACATGCTGCACTTGAAAATCTGAAAAGATAGGACAGCTACAGAGATAAAAAAATATAAAGGAGCAACATAAATATCTAAATACCAAATATTCTGTAACATGTGGGGAAGGTCAAGAAGTATGCAAACATAGAATGGACAAGAATGGAATTGCCATGCAAGTTGTTTGAAGCTAAAGGTCAGGCTCCACTTCTCCATGCTGACCTAAGACTGAAGCACAATTTTTCTCTGCATACACTCACTGTCAAACATCAGCAGTTAAAAATCTTCATTTGCTCTCCAGCAGACTACTAGAGCTACAGCATTGTCTGCTGTTGGGAATCAGGCTATACAACTTGTAAAGCCAATAAAACTCCCAGGCAAACCCCATGTTCATGGTAAGATTCTGTGCCTTTCTATCATGGTCTGTGTATCATTGTTGTCCTCAGCATCAAGGGATCAGGTACCTGAAGGATTTGCAAAGACACAGAGTGCAGGACTGTGCTAACTCCAGCTGAATTCCAAGGTGAGCTGGACATGACATGTAAGCCATCACTTGACCTAGGTCAGTGCAACACCACAACATTAACACCATGGCACCAAGCTCATTGTTTATGTATTCCACCAGTAGCTTCAGGTTTCTTTATACATGATTGAGTCTAACCATTGTTTCCAAGCTTTTGAAATGCTTGCAGTGGACTTCTGTAGGAATCTGTGAGGCTCTTTCTGACTCAAGATCTCTGTTCAGCTCCCTGCTGATCTAATACGTACTGCCAAAGCTTCGCTATCTCATAAATCAGCCAGATCTGTTATATTTAAAAGGAGACAACGATGGAGTCCCAAAACAGAGTCAGAGTTTGCAAGGTCCCACAGAAGACACCCCTGGTGCCTCACAGAGGGGTCACTACAGATTTGCCTAGGGTGTTCCACAGATCCCCAGTGATTTAGGGTCCACACAATCTCACAGGGCACTCTTTTTCCAGTGTTCCACTATCCTTATTTTTTTTCCTCTTAGTAAGAAACATGAACTTGTGTTGTTGCCATTAGATGCCATCATGTCTTGTCATAACCACCACAGACAAGATTAACCCCTCCTTTTAAGAGCTCTTGAAAACTTGTTTCTCTCTTATTCTCTCCTTTGAGGTGAAAAAAATAATTTCAGTCTTTCCATAGTACTGCTTACTATACCCTTAGGCACATCTAATGCTCTTTATTAGACTTTCTCTCATTGTCCTACCTTTTTTTTGGAAGTAGAATGCTTAACAACAGACAGTCTTCCAGGATAAGGCTTTGCCTATGCTCACAGAAGTCTTCCAAGCTCAGACATCTTCCAAGCTTTGCAGCCACTTAAACCTCACAAGACAATTTCTTTGCAGAAGCACAGATTCATCTCTTATGTCCATGCCAAGGCCACTGTTTCTGGCTCAGCTTACAGATATAAAAGGCCAGTAGTAGCTGAAATTTGGCAAATGAGTGCCAGTTGGTGGTCTCCACTCAGGTCCACATGGATTGCTGTATACTCTATGGGCACAGAATGTAGGACCATATTAAGTGGTCTACTACTGCACAGCATCAATTTGCTCATACCTCCCAAACGTGTACGTGGGAAATCCAGAATGAACTGGCTAAATTTTGTACCATCTACATTTCCTACAGGAAGTCTGTTCTCTTAAGACTAATAAATAAAAGCTCCTATTACCTTTGCCTAATTTTCACAACCACATTTCAGCCATCTCAGTGGTTTACTGATGACTTTCATAAATACCACACTAATTTTAAAAAAACACGTATGCTGAAACACATGACCATGCCAACATTCACATTGTTTCTTTTTCTAGAGCATATTTTGCATCAAGCACTTTAAAAATATTAAACCTTGCAAGTTCTCTACAAAAAAAATTTACATTTCCTTTAACAGATGGAGAAACCACAGCTTAAGTCAACTGCACAGAGACACAGAGTGAACTGATGGCAGTTTCAGACATCATTTCTTTCTTATACTAAGCCCATTTATGTTGAACCTGCAGACAATGGACAGCTGTATAATGCTTTTCAACCCACAGCTATGCACAAAATCCATTTTTCTCCTTGGTAATGAGAAAAAACCACTACACAGAAGAAACAGTACTCAATACCAAATGCACACCCCTCATCACAAAGTGCAGTCAGAGACTAAAAGGAGAGCACTGTCCTTTCACAGAGCTGCCTGATGGCACCTACTCCCACAACACACATGACTCTACACATTCAAACAAGTAATCCAAGATCCACTCTTCCAGAGAAAATGTGCCCTTTCTGAGCCCTTTGGTTTGAACCTTACCTTTCCACAAGCTACCATGGACAGGGCAAGCTGGTACCAGAGGTGAAATTCATCAAATGCAAACTTCATGGCTCTCTCCAAGCACTGAGAAAGAAATGATGAAAGGAATATCAGACTTTATTTTCCTCCTTACACCTTTCGTCAAGACTGCTGCTTGGGTCAGGAAACAATCTGTTGATGCCCTGGAGACGCAGGTGATGATATTTTTTTTTAATTACACCATTTACACTTTTCGCTAATGGGACTTGCTAGTGCACATCATCACTTCAAAAGGCAGCCACTTTGTTCAAGTGCCCACATATAAATTACGTTAATGTCTCAAACAGTTCTGTGTGCATTTCTGGCCCTCGCAGCCATAGCTCTGTAGCTGTTTCTGCTAATTGCTAACTAGCACACTCCGTTTTCACGTTCCCCAACAAGCCAGCGTGTCTGGAGGGGCAGAGGCCGAGGGAGGTACCTCAGACAGCATCACATACTGCCCTCTTCTGCCCAGCGTGATGCTGAGGAGGTCGTAGACTGCAGAGGCATCCCGGAGGCTGACGGCTCGGTCATCCTGCTGCTCTGGGGCTCGGCTGATCACTGCGTCCCGGTTCGCCTGCGCGCACAAGTGAGGCATCAGAAAAAGAGAGCAAAACAGAACCGACTCCTCCATAGGAAGCTACACCCAGCACGCATAGCATTTTGTTTAAAATCATCTCAAGGTATTTTTTTTTTTAAAGTTTATCCCAACGTAAGGAAGGTGTTTCCACAGAGGTGCTTTCTACCCACATGAAGCAAACTGAAGAAGATAGCTGTATCTGCAGGAAGGAACTGCTACACATATCTCATCTGGATTTGTGTCACTGAATTAGAGCATTATGAAACAGACCTACCAGATCCCATTTCCTCAATAATTAGAAATTCAAGGCCATCCTTAAACCATCTTCCTTATTTTCTCAATAATTAGAAATTCAAGGCCATCCTTAAAGCACCTTCCTTATTACTTCAATTGCCTACAACTGTGGTAACTGCTTCCAAGGCTGGTAATTTATCTTCTGTGTCTATGCTAGATTTCTTGACAATAGTATCCTTTTTTGTTGTTCTTTTTGGCTGCTCACCTTTTATTTTTTAATTTGAGCAGGTTGCCTAAGTAATCAGATTTGCCCGTCATCAACTTTAAGCAATTAAAAGGTTTGGGCAATGCAATACCAATTAAAAAAAAAGAATATATAAAATATGTTTTAATTTTGCTGATCTATCAGTACATTGCTGGGTCTAGATCAGGAAGAAACATTACTTTTGACAGAAAACGATCAGTTCAGTAATTTCCGAGGATGTCCCAAAATACTACATGCCACAGACTCAAGATTTACCTCAAAATCCCAGCCCTTTGCACTTTTCTGAGCACAAAGAGGGAGATGACAATTCCAGAGTAAATGGAAAAGTCCCTCTGATTTCCAAACACAGAGTCACCCAGACTGCTCAGCCTCTGGGAGAGGCAGTGCTGGATGCCACTGAGCCTGAGCACCACCTGATAGCACAGCCACACTGCCCTGGGCTCCTCAGCTGAAAGGGGTGCAACATCAGACACTCAGGTCTAGACATCTAAAAGATCAGAAAAATTAAGAAAATTGCCAGCAATTTCACCTTGAGCAAAGGCAAGCAAAATGTTCCCTCCTTGAAACAGGAAGGTTATGAGATTTATTTTACAACACAACTATAATCTTACATCTATTTCTTTCTAATTGTGGGGAGATTTTTTTTCCCATAAAAAAGGTTAAACATAGGAATTAAGTGTAATAAAAATTGCCAGAATATGCAGCCCTTAAAGCCCACGCGTATTTCACTGTGATTAAGCTGCAGCTGTTTCATCATGATTTTATCTGTGCAATGTCCCAGTTCAAAGCACTCTTCATCACAGCCTCCAGCCGAGACTGCAAACACAATTACTGACAACTAACACAATCTCGACTGAGAGCTAAATGGTGACTGCAGTTAAAGGCAAGCTGACAGATCAGACCCAGTCCAGTGTTTGCACAAATAAACTTACACCAACTCCTGCAGCCACAAAGGCATTTTTTTTTCATGCTACTGCAGAAGATGCATTTCATGATTAAAAAAATGGTTCAGAACAACAGAATACATGACAGAATGAAACCAACTTTAAAAATTCTTCAACCAGAGTACAGAGGCATAGCTTGTCTACCCTTATTAGCAGAAATAAAAAAGAATAAATAAAATAAACACATGTTTAAGCTCTGTTTGAATTTTACATAAGACTGCTACTTTAAAAGGAAAAAAGGAGTTAAATAAACCCATATACTGTATGATCCTCATTGCCAAGTGAATCCTCACACATGTGTATACAATAGCATTAACAGTTTTTTCTGCACTGGTTACATTGTTATGCCAATTGTTTGTAGCAAACAGCTACTGAGATAGCACCCCCATGCTCTGTAATATTATCAACAACTTCCCATCACAGTCAGCTATAGCCTGATGCTTTTTTGAATGTCCATCAAGTACCAAGCTATGATTTTTAAGTGGATGCACTAGCAGATAGAAAATTAATCAAAACTCATGACTGTCCATCATGTTTTGCCACAGATACTGGTACTAGAATGAAGGACACACCCCAATCTGCAAAAGCAGGAATACAGGGCATATTACAAGGATCCAACATTCTAAAATTGCAGTCATACTGAGCATATTGTGTATATTATACTTTGCCCAAGCAGACAGCAGTTAAATGCAACATATGCATAGGCATGATGAATATTCTTTCCAAGAAGGTCATAAACCTGCTGATTTTGTTCAAGCTTTCAAATCTCAAAGCCATAGAAGGTCTTTGCAATCTATCATTCTCTATGCTTCCATGCATATGAGTTGCCACTAGCAAATTCATTGTTACTTCTATCTCAACAATTTCTTCAATACTGAAACTATTCTTAATTGCTAATTCCAGCTGCTCTAAAAAAATAAATCAAGAACCCACATTATAGTAGAGACATAAAAACCCCACAAACCCCAAAACCAAAAGGTGCAAACCTCATAAAAAACTGTCTGAACAGTAGTAAGAATATGAATTGTGTCTAGCACAATAAGGTAAACCACCATCCTAAGTAAGGCTCGAGGTAATACTGCAGTGTACGTACCCAGGTCAGAGAAGGAATGTGAACCACTATTTCCTGAACCCCATCAGGAAACTGGCATGTCTCTCACAGAAGGCAGGCTGCTGTCCCTCAGATCATCATCAGCCTTTTTTTTTTCTTTGCCTTTGTTTATGTTTTTGTAAACACTAATTTGTCAGTGAGAAATCCTGACAGTCACTGGCAAGTACAAGGGGAAAACAGTTGCAGAGTTACTGCAATAAAGAATACATCCATTCTGTGGGATGGGGAATTTTACCTAGTGAAATGTACACAGAGACACTTCATTTTGCATTTGAGTATGCAAAAATTCTAAGCTATTAACACAAACATTTTTACAATACCTGTGTTTCTGTTGTTTCAGACCACTAATTTTCCTGAACACAACTGGAAAAAAGGTTATTTGTACAACACTGGTCTCAAGCACTTTATCCATAACACAAGCAGCAATTTCAATTTGTCCTACTGCATTATTTCCTCCCCCTCCACTATTAGCAGCAGTAAAACACAGCTACAAATACATTTTCAACACCCCCACCATGACTATTCCCTTTAAGCTGTTCCCATTGTCTCACAGACATGCCTCACAGCACACAAGCAGGATGGAGAGATAGTAAGTCAAACCACACGAAGCTCTGTTCAAGGCTGTTTTGTAGGATGGAGAAGGTGCTACCAGTGCTACCAACAAAGTTTCACCACTGGAAATTAGCATAACTTGCATTATAAAGGCAAAAATATACAGTCAATGCCCCTTTTTTTTGAAGTATTCCAAGGTAATCAAGCAACTCCGAGATTCATCACCACTTGCATATTTTGGGATACATTAGAACAATTAGCTGTGCATGTAGGTGGCTCAGACATGACATCAATCCTATCTGGGGAGACTGGACACATTCTGTAGTCAGCCCCTCTTCCCATAGCCCAGGGACACAGCCCATCTGGAGGCCACATATGCCCAAGAGGCTCCAGCCCAGGCTGGCAGCCCTGAGCTAACTCAGCATTCAGTCATTGTGGTGTCTCCAAACCTGACAGGGCACAGAACCTGGGGTCAGCAGGGCTTTTCAGTCTGGCTCCAAACACAGCAATGCCACCATAGGGGACTTTCAGACCCTATGCCCCATCCCTGCTCTGCCAGCAGGGAACAGCTCTGCCTTTCCAAGCACCCGCAATGCTGAGCCACACACAGCTTGGTCCCTCCTATCCACACACGCAGTACACTTACCTGCAAACTTGATAAGGCCCCTATCTACAGAGGATTTGCTGTACATCAATGATGCTTATTTATGGCTTGTTTATTTCAGGAAGAAAGGAAAAGAGCCACAGCAAATCCAAACAGCCATTATTTCAGCAGTTATTACGCACACAGTTACGCTGCAGAAAATTAAATTTTACCACAGTACAAAGATGTGCTTCTTAATAAAACGTCAAGTAATCATATGAATTACAATAGAGTATATTCCATGTAGCAGCCCCTTCTTACAGCAATTAGCTATGAAGTATCCCTTAATTGCTCACTTTGAAACATGGCTTCCCCTGCTTTTTTCCAAAGAAGAAAAAGAAAGCAATTAAAATCTTTAATGAGTGCCTGCTGCCTGCCCCCTAATTCATGGGCATTCGAATGTTCAACTTGTGTCTTTTCATAATAGACATAATTGCCAGATCCACTGCAACCCATCTATACAGAACAGCAGCATGTTTTACACAGTGTACTGTAATAATGTAATTGGTGTGATTCAATACTACCATTAAGAGAGAAAAACAAATGCTGTGTGTGTAAGATTGACAACAGGCCTTTGAAATCATGCAATTGATGCCCTTTCTGCTAAGAGCTGGGAAATATTTAGCCCATATCCTTTGGGTCTCCCTTCTGGCTGTTTTTCCTGTACTGCCAACAAAATAAATGAATTCTTCACAATGACAAGAACCTATTAAAAGCAAGAGGCTACATACTTTTTGCCTAAGTTATTGATCATCTCTACACAGCACCTGAAGGTTTCCCTCACAAACATATGCAAAGAAAATATTCAGGGTTGACTGCACAGCTGCTGTGAAAATGGCATGTGGGTAGAACAGGGAGGACAAACCATACCCCAGGAACTTACAAAACTCCTCTCAGAGAGATACTACAACTCATTCTACTTCGGACCAGAAGCACAGCAAATGAAAACTTGTGAACCACATGGCACGTGTCTCATTCTGGTAAGCAACAGACCACAAGTTACTGGTGCCCAATTCAGATGTCAATTCATCAAAACAGCCCATTATAATTGCCTGTTAAATATGACAACATAGATATATCTTTCACATTTCAGCTGCACTGTACACCTTGTACTGTAGGAGAACTAATTTTGGAAACATCATTGAAAGCAAGACAGACATACGCCCCCATCCAAAACAGCCAAACAACCCTACACAAAAGGAAGACAAAGTAAGCAAGTTTGTTTATGGATATTATCTTGGGTAACAAAGTCATCCATTTGCTAACAGTTACCTGGATTTAGAAAGCTATCTTCCAAGAATTTACATCCTCCTTGCAGGTTTGGAAACAAGACTTAGTACTGCAAAGCAGTACTGCTCTCATACCCTGTTCGCCAGCAACTCACATTAGAACCATTTATTCAAGAGGTAATTAGCAGAGGTAGTGTACTTTCCACTAGAAACATCCTGCAGTCCATCTTTGCAGGTCCTGAACACACAGCTTTGCCTTGCAAACCAGCACAGAGACAGCCAGATTTGCTCCTGTAAGTGCACAACTGTGATTTGGCAGGAACCAACAGAGCAGGCAACCCTGTCCCCAGTTGTCTCTTTCAGCTGCCATAGTCCAACAGCCCTCAGTAAAATAGTCATGATGGTCATCCAGCTGTTGTATCATCACGGGGCTTGGTGCCATTTAAAAAAAAAAAAAAAAAAGGAGAACAGGAAAAACCAACCTACAAAAGTAACAATTCTTCTTCACCAACTCATTTGTTGGGCAGCGTTATTTTATAAAGCTAGGAACTGAAGAGCTAACAGGTTTTATTTATTTCTGTGTTTAAAAATACATGGGTTTAACGTTATTCTGTTAAAGGCATGCTCACAGCCATGAGTTTGTTCTCACCAGTAAAAAGAACAGGACAAGTCCCAGTATCTTCCTTCCCCCTCACCATCTGTTCCATGCTCTCAGGCCCTCCAAGGTCAAATCGCCTTTAGGGATTCAAATCAGAGATAAGATGGGGATGACATTTCTAATCTTTGTTACACAGGCACAGAATTTATTAGTTTTGGATACAAGGAGCTTCACTTCCAGTATGAGTGAATATAGAGCCAAAAAAAATAAACCATGTTACCTGGTATGTTTAGAGGACCACATCAGCCAAAATCCCCAGAGCCAGCATTTAAAAGCCAGCATTGCCAGCACTGAATAAAGGCGTTTCAGATTGTATGTTGGACCTCGGATTCAAGAAGGGAAGGTTTCTAAAATGCAAACAAAGAACTTTTTCTTTTTTTTTTAACCTCAAAAGTAAACACAAAAAGTAATACTAAATGTTCCATTCCTGGCTCTGAGAAGCTTCTGGCTAACTTTAAGGGCAGTGCAGTCAACTGAATACTCCTGAGAATAGCTATTAAAATAAACAAAACTGCAGCTAAGGGTTAGTTATGCCAAACCTCCTCTGTCTGCACCCTGCAGCTCAAAGCACCAAAGTCCCTGATGGTGGAACCAGTCCTGTTCCCATCAGTAGGTGAAGCAGAAAAATCACACTGCACCAAGTCACAGTATGTCCTCAGTTCTCCTCACAAACAGTGTCACTGGTTTAGATGGGTCAAATGCAGTAAGAGAGAGGACTAGTGGTTTAAAAATAGGCAAGTCCATGTTTCTCCAACATGTAATAGGAAGACAACATTCTGCCACAGCCTGAGCTTGTAAAGGCTGTCACCAGCTGGCCTTCTTGGTCTGAAGGAAAGCATTTTCCTCCTCTCAGAAACACAGCCCATCCATACAATAACTTAGGCTATACAGAAGGAATGATAGAGTAGCCAGGAGACCACAAATACCCATAAAGACAGCCTTGACTGTGGCAATCTTCAGGCTGCCTGATTTGTTTCACTAGATTCCTTCATGAGAACTCTCCAGCCAAAGGCTCTGACTAAATAACAGCTGGCACAGACAAGGAACATTTGCCAAGCTCAACAACCAGGATTCTTTTCATTGTTTACTGAGATACCTCAGCTTATGAAAATAGGCTCCCATTTTTAACATGACATAAAGAACACAGGAGGCAATTTGTGAGAATGCCAGGGCAAAGCAGGCTACAAGCTTTCACTGTAAGTGTTAATATATCCACAGAAGCATCTTCAGAGCCATGAAAGAGGATTTAATGTTATTTGGCCATTTGAAAACCTTTTACATACTTAGGCTCAAAGGCAGAGTGAAATACTGAAGGAATCATTAATTGCTCCTTTTGAATATATTCTCATTTCATCCCACCAGAATATGCAAACTGGCTCCCCTGCAATGCAAGGGAAAGGGATAAATAATCACAAGCCAGAACCTTCCACCATTAAGAGCCAGAGAAAGTTTGGTAAGAAATGGGCTCTGGCTCTCAAGAACTTCAAGACAATTTCTTGCTTTCCCCTTTACAGGAACAGCTCTGCTTCCCCATAACATCTTCCTGGGAGTCACACAGAGCCTGGCAAAGTAGATGTCAGCTTCACCTTAGGAAGTCAAGTCAAACATAAAAACAGAGTGAATTTCAGCAGCAAAGGTGTTCCAGGTGTACACTTATGGAGAAAGTACCATGCCTCCTTCTCAGCACATATTTACCTTGAGGTTCTCTGATGATTTATGCTCCTCCCCAGTACATCTTTGCTCTGTCCCCTCCACAGGCTGCAAATTTTTTCTGTCCCTCCTTGCCCTAATTCTGACCCCTTTCAAGGTCATTTTGGAGTGGTAGGAGTCAGGAACAGGTATGTGAAGAAGCTGTTTGGCTTTATAATCTTGCAAGAGAGTTACAATGGCCTGACTGTTCTTTGTCGCTTTAAAAATCAGAGAGAAGTACCTTTCTGGTCAGTTTTGCTCTGACAGACTGAAGTGTCAGAGAAGCCAATGTAATTGCATACTTCTGTTTCATTTTAAGGGGTTCACAATTGTAAATACTGGAAGAACACCTAATCCAGCCAAAATCCAGGAACAACAACTATGTTGTTTATTGGCCTACTGAAACATATCACTTCCCATTGACATTCTCTCCAGGAAGGAATGTATGCTTCATTCAGTTGTTAACATTGTATCATCAGGGAGAGACCTCAATTGGAAATCTGCTTCCTGTTAACTCATTCCATGAGCTTCTGTAAGTTGTTCTTTTAAAGAAAAAAAATAAATAAAATCAAAACTCAAAACTTCAAACAAACAACAAACTTGTACAAGAGAAAACTAACTAGCCTACAGCAATGCTGTTACAGAAAACATGTCATGTCATAAGTTAAACAAAATTCCCCTACTAAGTACCACAATAAAAATGTACAGGAAAGTATTTATGGATTACAAACATATGTAAGAATTAGATTGCTCCCTCTGTTCCTTCATTTAGGAAGAACATTCATGTGTTCCTAAGTGCATTTCTATACACTTGTCCTGAATTTTAGTTAGAACAAACTCGTGGCAAGGCTGATGCAAGATGAAGGCTCAGATGTTCCATTTCCCCAAAATCAGAAATACAGTTACATGAGTCCTACAGTGCTTTGCTACATGATCTTTTGTTTGTTTTATATGTAGCAGATCAAAGTGCCTTGCATCTTCCTCCAGGAAATTCCTATATATCAGAGGCAGCATTTAAGCATACACCAAGCTTACTTATTTAATCTGGAATTCAGCACAGCAGTCCCATTTCTATCAATAGCACTTTCACACTACTTCATCTGTAACTTTGCTACAGGACCAGTTAGTTTACATTTTACACACTATTAGATAGGCATAACTTTCACCTCCTCAGCAGAACAAGACTGTGGAGTTTGATGAAGTCCCACATGGCCTCTCCAACTGCAAGTCCAGTCCCAGAAAGGCTGGAACAGCCAGTTCTGTCATTGCTCCAGACCCCCATCCTCCTCCTGCTTGGATCAGCCCCAACAAGCCCCACTGACATGAGTACTTCTGATTTTAACAGAAGTGCACATGATACCCTACAGGCCCTCACTCCTGTAGTCTCCACTTCTAATTATGAAAGCCCCTCTGACTGAAGAAAAGCCCTTGAAAACACAAAGCAGATGTGCTACACAGGTTTAATCTAGAAGCACTGAAAAGCACATAGCAACACTCAGATGAATATGATTTTAAAGTCAATTTAATATTTTGGGGTGGTTTCACCACTTCCATTTTTACCCGAATTTTAAAAGCAGACAATATTAAATTGCTCTGTCCTGAAGAAGTTTGTGGGAAAGAATTTGAGCCAGAAGAGCCAGACAAGAAAAACTGAAGGAAGCAAAAACCAAAGCTTCCATAGTATCTCTTTTCAATTTGTCTGAAAGTTATTAAAAAGTTTCTAAGAATGTTGTCGATGCACCAAGGTTTTGAATTCACTTTGAGGTACAAGGGACCACCCTGTATTTAAAGCAAAATACACATTACTTACACATTTTCAGAAGACATTTCTTACACGTTTTCTGTACATGTGCATCTTCTCAGATATCAAAGGTTACCATGCAGTTATTTTTCCTACAATTTTCTGCTTGCCTCTTAAATGGATTTTTTAAAGCCACACATGTTATAAATAGAAGAAATCTAATTATTTCAGTGTGGTTTATTAGGAATGTTTCTGCATGTCACAAGATATCCTGTGTCACTGCATTAGAAACTGTCAAAGATCACTCCAGACTGAAAAAGCCAAGGACTGCAGACTAAGGCATGAAAGCAGAGTACTGCATCCTGCAATTCCAAACAGCAGGTACCTCCATCATGCCTGGCTTTAGGCAAGGCTCTCTTCCTCTCATTCTTGATCCATAAATCCACACAGATGTTATGAACGGAAACATGTCTACTGACAATGTATCTAGACGTCAGAACCTGCATACAGCTATGGAGAATGCAGTCAATTTCTCTTCTTGATAATTCCCAAAACTCTTCACAGACATTCCACTTAATAAAAGTGGTGCCACTAATAAAAGAATAGATAGCATTTTCCAATCAGCATCTGAACCCTTGCTTCTGTTTATCTAGGGAAGATTCTGTAAACAAAACCAACCAGGAGACATGGAAATGCTAGATATCCCCTTGCACTATTAATACTACAGACTCATTTTTGGCTTACCATGGATTCACTGATTAAGAGGAGGAGAAGAGCCTCTTCTACGTTGTCTTGAGTGCAGTACACACTGCAAGACAGAATACATTTTTATGAGC
>VZTT01042931.1:11015-32992 GCA_013400855.1 Buphagus erythrorhynchus | reverse complement strand
GCACATTCTGGGGCCACAACTAGATCAGCCACAAGATTAGAGGCTCAGAGGTAACTGTGTAGAGATTCCAATAACAAGCTTTTTTTACATTGTTTCCATTTGTTGTGGGGTTTGTTGCAGGGAAGAGATTGTTACTTCTTCTTTTTGCCTTTTTCTGTTTGTTTATTTTAAATTGATTAGAGCTTCCCAAATAATTTTGATTCTAATTCTAGTACCACTCTTCTAGGAATGAAGAGACAAAAGGTGAGGTTAAGGGAAACTGTTAGGGTCTCAAAAGACATACTTGAATATGTAACAAGGTAAGAATTAATCCTATTGGCACTCTTCATCCTAGTGGTGCCTCGGAATTCGCGTCTAAGGACGCTTGGGTCTGATGGGTAAAATGGGACATCAGAGTTGACTGTACAATTCACCATTTGGTATTTGGTGTTGGAACAAGATGAAAATACAATTATCCCTGTCTGTTTCTTTAAGTGCTGTCTGAGTTAAATACATTAATCTGCAGTACTGGAGGATTTAATTTCTCGTATGGTGATATGCAAGCTTGGAGAGCAGTCTTACTGCAAAAGACAAGTATGGCTAGCAAAAGTTCTGTTTTCAGGAAGTTCTGTTTTCAGTTCTTCATCTGCCTTGGCACTGGTCTGCCTCTTTGTAGGCATACTGAATTCCAGCAGACCTCATCCTCCTAATCTTATTGTGGAAACAATGAAACATAGCAGTTTTGGGAAAGTTTTGATTTGTGTTGCTGTCTTTCAGAAAAGAATTGGGAGTCCAGGCTTTTTTTTATGTTGGTGGTGGGATGACTTTTGATTGACCATATCTACTTCCCTCTTAAGGATGTTGTATTGTATATATTATATGTTAGCCTTTGGGCAGTACTTGAAGCACAGTTTACCACACTGCTCTTGAACTAATAATTTCAGAACTGAATCAGAAAGTAGTTACATGATTCTTCATTTACATAGCTGTGAAGGCTTACCACTGCCAGTTAGTAAACAACAGTTTTGTTTTGGTAAAGGCAAAGGGACTTCCTTTAGTCTCACATAATTGTTAACTCTAAAATTGTAATAAAGGTTTAGGTATTTGTGGGTTTATTCTGCTTGCTTGTGGAAGCATCTGCTTTTTTATAGATTTGGGGTTGTGTCTCAGATTTCCAATGCTACCTTTCTAGCTCTGATTACAATAAAGGATCTCCACCTTAAGGTGCAGCATACAGTCTGCTTTTTATAAGTAGCATTTGGGAATAATTATGTGGAAGATGATGCTTCCTCATATTCAGCATGGCTGGATTTCTCTGACTTGTCACCTGTTTTCTAAACTATGAAGTTAATCACCAGTAGCCAGTTTTTCATGTTTCTGAACTTGTGGATACCAAAGTTTATATGAGTGAATCCAGACTACAAGACATTTTTTTAAACATAGACACTTATGTACAAAAATTATTGCAAGACTTGGAATGGATTTGTTTATTGGGTTTTTTTCTATATACCAAATATTGTTAGTAAAGCAGCCCTTTGATTCTACATTTGATACAAAAATACATAGCTTGACATCGTAGCGGGTCTTGAAGCAGACAGATATGTTTTTTCACTGTTTCTTTTGGCACCTTTGATTTACTTGTTGCAAATACTATGCAGTCTTAATTATCTGCACTTGGAATGCAAGAAGAAATTGACTTGGTAGAAGTATTGTGTTATATATAAATTCATCATTCTTTTGTATTACAGAAAACAGTCCAGCAAGCCAACCACACGTGCAGCTTCTAAAGGCAGCAGTCCAAGTTCAGTTTCTCCTAGAAAACAACAGAAACTAGCAGCTAAAAAAAGATCTCCAAGTGATACAAAAATTAATAAATCTCCTCCATTGACCCAGTAAGTATTAAAGTTGAATCTACTTTGAGTATTTGTTTTGGAAGCCACTGCAGTGATCCTTTCCTTATATATAACATACCGCTTGAAAATCTGAACAGCAGACTAGTCTTGTTCTGTTCTTGTGTGATATATAAAAGCTTTTAAAGGATTTTCGTCTGTTTACATTTTTTCTTTTTCTTCCTTTATTTGACATTTGGAAGACTAGATTTTTTTCTTTATATCCTTGGAAACGTCTTGGGAGAATCTGAAAATGCTGTTTATGTAGTATTTTAACTTCAGCTGTGATTCTTTCCTGGGTGAGGTGTAAGAGCATCCGTAGTTCAGGTTAAAGCTAAATATGATGATATGATTCTAAGATCAGCTGATGAAAAGAGGAGAAACTCTGAGAGCCCTTATACCAAGTTTTGGATCTATTTCCCTTTCCCTCCTTTCCTGGTATACTTTTTAATTTGTAAAGCTGAGATCACAGTGCAGAATCCCAAGGGAATAAGTAACAAATGTGATGCACAGTTGCTCTGCATCTTGTAGTTACACCTGTAAAATGCATTGTATGCCAAACACGTCATCCTTTCTAAAATGTGGCAGTTTCTTCAGGCTGAACCTGGAGAACATGTGCATTGTGCACTGATGGCTCACAGTTCACCTCAGCTCCATTATTTTTCATGGTTATGAATGGCCAAGAGTTTAAGCCTGTTTACAGGTGGTTGCAGCTGAAATATGGTGAGCATACAGATGGGTGTGTGAATGCACAGGGTAAGGGTACGTGGTGTCTGCCCTGTACTCCCTCTTGTGTATGCAGGGCTTGAGACACTATTGCTGCTCTTTTGTCTTTGTGAGATGGGGACACGGTAATGAAGGGCATTGTGTTCTGTTATAAATCCACAAATCTTTCCAGAGAAAGAGAAGGAAGAAGGACAATTCTAGCCCCAAATTCTACGTAGGGAGCACTCTCCAACATACAGAATTAGTACCCCATACGCTATAAAGAAGTGTGTTTTAGTAGTAGGTTTTTATATAATATATCAGAGATGGACAGCTCATCAGAGATGGACAATTTAGTTCAGCCCTCTGAACAGAATTGTGCCTGACCACTCTTTTTTTTTTCCAGGCTCTACCATTGTAAAAATAATTATTAAAATGCTTTTCAGGTTAAAGGTGCAGTCTGCCAAGCGTAAAAGGGAGGACAGCCCAACAGTGGTACGGAGAAAAGGCCAGCAGAAAACAGAGGAGACGCCACTGAAGAAAGCAAAACGATAATTACCAGCCAGTACTGTTCTTGGAAGAGTCAAAAGGAAAACAAACATCTGTGCTTCTATTTTTTTTAAAGCAAAGGGATTTGCACGTGCTTGTTTCAGAGCTCTAAGTTAAACAATGCAGTACTTTTAAGTTACATTTTAAACAGCTTTATAAACTATTGTTTATACAGAATATTATGTACATTTATTTCAGATGAAAAATAAGTTTACTTTGTATCTGAATGAAAAACAAAGTAGTTATATATTTTATCACTGACTTGGAAAGTTGGAGTTTCCCAATGTGACATGCTAATGCAGATGCTTCCAACCCATCAGGCACCCATGTGCCGACTAATACACTGTACATAAACTTGTAAAAATAGGTTGTATTTTACTCTGTGTATGAATTTAATCAATGATGGACATTCTATTTATTATATGGAAAGCATTGGTCTGTAAACTTTAGTATATACCTTAGGGTTTTTTAATTATATATTTTACATTCTATGCAGATGTCAGTAGGAAACTTCCCCTCTGCTCCCCCAGGGCTGTCTAAAATCTGAAGTTCTCTAAAATAACGCTCAGACAGTTGGTAAAATATTTTTCTCGCATGCATTAAAGTAGTATAGCATAGTGAAAGGGACTTGGCTCCTTTCTGTTCACATTTGTGACGAAGTATGACATTTAAAATGTAATCTTACTAGATTATATTTTCACTTGTAAATTTACTACCAACTTCAAGAAATATATAGTATTAGGTTAGATTTATTCACAGTCAACCAATACCACCCTAAAATGAAACAGTTTTATTTTGCAACTAAACACTTGTTCTTTCAGTATTTATCTTTTTCAACAAAGAGGGACCCATCAAAATCAAATGTCACTTCTAACTATAGAGCTTCAGCATTTTATGTTACATTTTATACACAGGTATTAAAAATAGAAGCTGGTATTATTGCCAGAATCTTTTTTTAATGTATATTAACTCTGGTAAGAGCAAATGTTCAAGTGAAGTTGTATATAAAGTTAAACTTTTCTTATGATCAAATGTGTCTCTTGTTATGATGTGATAAATTGCCAAACAATCTGAGATTATTTTAAGTGTTTTGTTGATATTCTGGTTTATAATTAAAAAATATTTTGGGGGTTGGAATTTTACTTTTTTTTTCTTTTATTTCTCTTTTTTTTTGTGAGGTTTTTTTTGAACTTGTTGTAAGGCAGATGTTTCAGTCAGATATTCTGCTAGGTTTCTTACTGAGATTTTTATATAAAAAATATAAAATGTTTGCCAAAAATCTGAGTTGCCATATTTTATTTTCCTTTAATTGTTTTACTGTGGAACTTGTCTTTACAAATGTGTCTGGTTGGAGTGATGTCTATAAGCTTTACCTGTTTAGTGTCTTTAAAAAATGTTCACGGGTGTTTATATTTTGAATATGTAAACAGTAGGGCAAGTGTAACTGTTTCCTGCCTTAATACGCTATAAAAGTGTTCACATAATACTTTTCTAAGCAAATTAGTCTGAAAGAAGAAAATACCTTAGCTCTGAAAATTAATCCATTTTACTTTCTACCTTAACTCTGCTGCCATATTAATAGATACCTTGCTAGCATACTGATTGATATATTCCTGTATGTTACTAATACTGATGTTTATGCAGAGTTGTAGGGAAAGTTGAATTTTTCCTTTTTTCCTTTTTTTTTTCCGTTTGCCCCTGAAGTATGCATAGGCCAAAGTTGTATATTTTATCTCAGCCTTTGTTCTGTAAGGCTAAACAAGCTGAGCTGCTTGTTTTTCCATGGATGCTTTCCAGACTGAAGGTGGGATTTGGAGTCCTTCCCTGCACCTGTTCATTTGTTCCCTTACACCTGAATTCAGTAGTGAGGTTGCTCGGGAGGTTCCTAAGGAAGCCTTGCCACTGCACTGTACATTATTCTCATTTATTCTCTCTGCTGGTAGTACCTGTCCTGCCCTGGGCCAGCTCATATTTGCCTGTTTCACAGGCAGAGCTCTTCTGATGGATTATAATGATTGACCAAGCTCTGACTTGTGCCAGCTCCTTTTGACTGACTCTTGTCTGATATCTCAGTAGATAATTCTCAGTAGATAGTAGATATGTCTCAGTAGATAAACAGGGCTCTGAGCATCAGTGTCAGTCTCTCAAAGCTAAGCTCCTAGGAGGTGGCCTACTGTCCTTCCCACTAATGATGGATAATATTTAGGAATAACATTTGGGAACATCTTTTCTATCTTTTCTATCTATGTATCTTTGATCATTGATTAAATTATTCCATAATATGAAAGTATTAAAGGAATTATCTTTCTGCAGGACAGCCACTTCTACTTAAAGAGAGGGTAAAAACTGCCAATTCCACAAACTTTCAGCTTATGCATATTTAATTGCTGCCACCTTCTTTCTTGTCAACACCATAGACATTATGCAAACCCACATCACTGTTAATCCATATTGGGAATTTTTTCGTTTTTTTGCTTAGTATTTTCAAATGTCATCTAAATTACTATTGCACTTCACAGGGTCAGTACTAGTCTTGCTGTTGTTAAACAAAACTTGAGAGGTTCAGGCTGGACATAAGGAAGAGTTTCTTCACCAAAAGGGTGGTTAAGCATTGGAACAGGCTGCCCAGGAAGGTGATGGAGTCACCATCCCTGTAACTGCCCCAGGAATGACTGGACGTGGCACTGTGCTATGGTTGAGTTCACATTGCAGTGTTTGATCAAGGATTGGACTTAATGATCTTGGAGATCTTTTCCAGCCTTCGTGATTCTATGATTGAATGTTCCAACAACTTCAATTCTTTTGTACCTTCTGTCTCCTAGAGCCCTTCTGGGCACAAGACAGGGAGGGAAAGAAGAATCAGTTTTCCTTGAGTGCAACAGGAGTCAGATTAAGGCAGGGTAGTAGAAGACTCAGGCATAAGAAATCTGACACTGGTTATATGGATGGTTATCATTGGATTTATTGCTGATACAGTATCTAAATATTGCCAATGGTAGACAAGCAGGTCTAAAGAGTTTCTATATAAGCAGGAAGAGGTAGAAAAGCTGTTTACAGTCTTTGGCTTTGCAGAATGCACAATTACAATACAACAGGCATCTGGAGCTACTTTAGGATTTTATCTCCTTAAGTGACAGTTCCTCCTGCAATTCTCACCTGGTTTTCATCTTAGGACAAATACAGTCCATCAAAGACAGTTGCAAAGTGGGAGAGGAAGTGAGGAAGACTATCTTTTGCCACAGTCACACATACCCATCGTCTTCAGAATTTAAGTTTGTATTCCAGCTTGAATCTTGACGTATGTATAAGGCAATGATACCTTCCTAGCCCATGCAAAGGTAAAGAGGTCAGGAGAAAAATGCTCTCCTGCACTGTGATGAAACAGAACGTCCTGAAGTGTTTTGTGGCGAGATTTTCTCAGGGCCGTTTGGTGCAATAACATGGCTAGGCTTCAATCCCAGTAAATTTCTAAACCACTTGGCTGGATTTTATCTTTTAGTGGCTGTTTGTTCTTCCAGTTCCTTGTCTTGGAACAACTTCATTTCTCTGAATATTAAAATACCGAGTGTGCAGAGATATGCTGGTAGAAGATTGAGTTCAGCTCCTCTGAGAGTTTTACAGAGCAGGACCTTGAGTCCTGCTTGCCATACCTCAGCTGCCTGTGTCACCAGCTGGCTGTTGGCTAGTTCTCAGGATCTCTTTGTATTTCTAATGCATTCTACTTTAAGGCTATTTACACCTCTTAACTGTCTTCAACTTGAGATACTATGAGGTTATGTACTATATAGATTTTAAATCACACAAATGGATTTTTTTCAGTTGTTTTTCTTTGTGGTGGGTTTTTAAACCAGCTAGAGGCTCCCCAGTTACAAGTTTGCAGTTTTCAGGTGGGGTCTGGCAAGCTTGTAAGTCTTTAACTGGTGAAACTTCCCTCTAGAACCTGATCCAAAGTCAGTAGGTGCACTCAGCATCTGGGGCAAGGTTTTTGCTGATGTTGGCAGATCTCTGAGTGCCTCAGTTTTCTATTCCAACAGTTTCTCTAGTAACACATCTACTTCTCTCCTCAGGGAGGTGGGGGTTAATCTGTGACATCCATCCCAAATACACATCTACTGTTTCTTCTCTCTCAACCAACATTCCAAGACTATCCTATACAGAACAATCTCTGGCCCCAATCCCTCAGAGGCTGCGTAAGGTCCTGAGCTGCTTTAATCTCTCCAGAATCTCAGTAAAAATTTGTCACATAACACTTGGCAACCAAGAGCTGCAGGTGCTCCTGGTCCTAGTGACAATCAGCAGATGTCCACTGAGATGCAATTCCAACACCTGCTTGGGTGTCTACACCCAAAAGTGGCCTAAGTCTGATACCTGCATCAGGTTCTGCATTAGGAAAAGATCATTTGCCACCACAGACTTTTGGTTCTCCCTTGCTTTTGGAAGAGGTAGTGGCACCTCTGCAACGCTGAGTGTCGCTGGTCTGAAGAGAGAGAGTTGCTGCCCTGAATCTGGGATGCACTGAGCGCCTTTACAGATCCTTCCAAAGCAGCATTTGATTTCCTTGAAGCTGTACCTGTTTATATTGTAAAGAGTGAAAGTAACTGGTATACTTTTATGCTCTTCCCATTAAAATTTTCAATTTTAAGGTTTAATGGGACCATCTTGATGAAGGTGACTGCACATTCATACAGCATACACCTACTCCAAACTCTTGATAGCTCTGTGTCCTCATAATTGCCTGCTCATTCATTTTGTATAGAGTTCAGAACACTCATGCCTTCAATTTCAACAACCTTCCATCTATTCCATTTTCTTGTAGCTTCAGTTTGGAGGAAATTGCCCATGTCAGCCTTCTGCAGGTCTTGGCAACTTCTTAAAGATACTGTGCTCGCTTCTTCCAGTATATTCCTTGTCCCAGCTATGTATGTCACACTCCATTACTTCCATCACCTCCTCAAAAATCTGGGGCCTGTTTCAAACAGGGTGGGGTTTTTCTACTAAAACATGAAAGTTTAAACACCAAGGAAATGCTATCTCCATTCTAGTCGCTGTTTCAAGATGTTTCACCAAAATTCCTTGAAAGGGTATTTGTCATTTAAACCCCCTTCCTCTTTCAAATCTCAGCTTTTCAGTTATCCTTGCTGACTTTGTGAATAAAGTCCAAAAGAAAAACATAATGAGAATAAATGCCTTGCTGGGAGTCCCTGGATAGCTGTATTTAAAACTAGGAACATAGCACTCTTGCCAAACAACTGGGGAAGAAAAATATGATTTGAAATGGCTGTAACTTAGTAGGCAGCAATATAGTTTTGGCACTGACTGTCAAAGGGGTGGGGTTGCATGGTCAGGCTGTGACTGCAAGGCACTTTCCACCATCCCTTTTCTGCCCCTTGGCCAGTGTCTTTCTCCATGCCAGTGTTGAGTTGTACAGTCACAGACTGCTGCATCAGGGAGCTTGAAATTACCTCTACAAAAACAAAACTGCAGAATAGTTTTTAATGTGATCATTAAACCAGCTGTTGATGAAACTGGGCAAATACTACTGCCTGCACAACAAAAATGTCCATGTGGCAGAGAGAGGCTGTGAAATCACCTTCCCATCATACCATGGATTTGAGTGCCCTTGATCATCCAGGTGCACCATTACCTCTCCCATGCATTTATGGTCCCTCTCTATCAATAATTGGTGTATAAGTGAACAGTGAGGTAATTTGTGGGGTTTATCCTTTCTAGTGACAAAACAAAGAGGCTTCTTGAAGGAAGGATGGATTATGCATCACCAAGGATGAGGTTTTATTTTTTTATTTTGTGTAGGGTATTTTTATTTTGTTCAGGGTTGACAACAAATTATACTGGCAATTGAAAGGCATGGATCTCTGCCCTCACCATCAACATCTTATATCAGCAAGCTCAGGTTCCCTGAAATGTAAGAAAGCTGTCTCAGAGCCCTGGTCCCTGATGTCACCAAATACACTGAAAATAACTGTGCTTTCCACTGGGGGAACATAAACCTTTCTGTCAGTTCAGTTTGGAGATCGAGTACCTGCTGCAGTCCTGGTGAGCTCCATTTGGGGCTTTTCCTTGTGGAAGGACAATATTTACATGTGGCTCCATCTAAGCCATGCACAAAGTGCAGCTCTTATCCAGCCTAAATAACTGGTGGGAATATAGCTAAAGTAGAAAAATCTGTATAACATATTTCAGAATAATTTGGACCCTTGCAAACCACATGAACAGACCAAAATTTAGCTATATTTTGAAACACAGCTCCTTTGCTGATCACACAGCCCAGACAGCACAGGCACTGGCTGTACCTCTGTATGTGTACTGAGGATGTAACTGAGGATGAATAACAGAGGAGTATCCAAGCTATCAGTCCTACTGTCAGCTGGAGAACTCAGCCCTCCAATGATGTCTTTTTCTTTTCTAGATTTCATTATAACATGTCACACATGCTGTGCAATGATTTATATAAGTCAACATACATTAAAATTAATGAATAAAGAGGAATACATCAAAGAAAAATGCTCTGTGATCACATTCATGATACTCCAACATCAGTTCCAGTATATAAACTTGAAAATGTTAAAATTAAATAGTCATTCCCGCTTTGGTGCCCAAAGCAAGCAGAGATTTGGAATGTGACTTTCCTTTCAGACAATGATAGGTTCACTCCGCTCTTTTTATATAAACAAGAACTAAGAATTGCTCAGTAATATAGTGCTTATTTAATTCTATTTATTCAGGATTTTTCAGGCTAAGTAAATAAGCAATATAAGGCCACTTTAAAAAAGAAAGCTTATGATAAAACTTCTTTCAACTAATTTTGAACTTAGAACTCTCTGTGGCCCATCATTCACTCCCACCTCCTTTTCTGGATCAGAGAAGGGCCTGGGGATAGAGACTGGCATGAAAGTGGGGAAGAGGAGCCACCAGATATAAGCATGAAGAGCCACTGAGCCCAGGGAGGCCCTGGAGGCTGTGTCCTTTCCACAGCCTGCTGCCAGCAGTGCTGGGTGGAACAGGACCACCAGAGAGGGGCTGGAGGCTGTGACAGCTTGGTCCATTTCTTTATGGAGGTTTGGCATCAACAACTCTGGAGTAGGATAGCCACTCTCATGGCTGCTCCAGGTTGTTCCAAGTATGTGATGTCTAACCAGAGCCCACAGATACCCAGTGATGGCAAAACACACACCACCCCCATGTCACTCAACCTTTGCTGCTAATTAGATTTAAAGTATTTTTTTCTAACCTGAAATTCTCTGTTCCAGTTTTGGCTTCTACCCCTGTATGACCATATCTCTTTACAGTAGGATCCACCCCCTTAAGACCTGCATTTTGCTTGATCTAGTTTTGTTACTTTTCTGTTTTCAAAAATCAAAGCTATATTTGTTCTCAGCTTTCAGTGGCTCATATATTTTCCTTACCTCTTCTCCACTGGAAAAAAAATGGCAAAACAGCATGAAACCTTCAATTTAGGCAGAAGCATAAAGCAAAGGTTTCTTCTGTTTTGAAATAAACATATAAAAGGACAAAGTTCTGCATTAAAAAAAAATAAGGTTGGGAGTTTTTTCATTATAAAACATCTATGGTGGGGAGGTTTTCATACAACAGCTTCAGATTTTTGCCCTGCATGCTTTGCAGGAATACATTGATTTGCTTAGCCTGGAGCTAGCAGAAACAAGGATCCTCTTCAAGTGCATCTGAGAAAGAAGAAAGGCAGCTGTGCCATGTAACACATGCTCAAAGCTTTGCGGCTACAGACATATTGTGGGCTTCATTTTTCTTGCATGAACAAAATACTGTCTAGTTATGACTATCACCTCATGATGGATGTTCATGCAGTTTTGTTGTATTTCCAGAATTGGGGAAGTTTTTCTTCTGGAAACAACAATAAGCTCAGTGTGTAAGTGGTAAGTACTTAAAGTACAATTGGTTATTATTTGCTGTGATGATTATACACCACAGTGGCAATGATCCAAAACTGAATAATCCATCACAAGTGAACACAAAGACAAGTAGATGCTACCACAGTAAAGGATGTGGGGATGTTCTGTATTGATGCACTTTATGAGACAGAGAAGGAAAATTCTTCCATTCCTTCATAGTGGTCTCCCTTTCAAGAAAGTAGTATAATGGGCAAGGGAGATACTCTACTTTTCCAATTAAGTTCTCCTAATACTTTTCTTAAGATTTTTCCACTTGATCTCTTAAGATAATGAGATTGTTCAAAGACACTAGTGAATAGAGGGCATGCTTCACAGATCTCATTCCTTCATTCCTCTCCCTCTTTTCTCACCTTTCTCAAATTTTCTCAGCTTTTATCATCTCTTTTCTTCAGGGGAAAAAAAATGGGAACTGACTGCAGCTCTAAAAGGAAAAGGAGTCCAATTACTTTTGTTTTCACTCAAGGGCATCAGTCTTAAACTGTCCATCTGCACCATGTCTTCAATTCTCAGGGACCAGGGGAGAGGAATGGTCTGGAGCCAGTCCAACATACCCATTGGACCAATATTTGCTCTGTGCTGGCCCAAAAGCTAGAGTATTTTGTCTTGGTCAGTTGGGATCTAGCAAGGGTGAAAATACTAAAATATACTGACAAAAAACTTGCAGCCCATTCCAATAATCTGTCCAGAATCATCAAAAGTGGGAGATGAAGATCCTGGCACTGCTGAGCTCCCATTTGCCAGTAAGGGAGCCAGCTCAGCAGGGCTGTGGTCTCATTCAGCTGCTTTTGAGATTTTCCCAGCCTTCTCCTTCTGTAAAATGCCCACCTAGAAAGCAGGTGAATAACCAGTCTAATTACAAAGGCCAAACTCTGGGTGCTACAGAAAAGGACGCCCACTCTCCATTCCAAGCATCAGACCCTGTGCTCCTGAGCAAGTCACTCAGGAGCTTTTGGGGGCAAATCGTGCAAATCTTCTCTAGAAAAGCAATTTCTGGATTGCAATTTGGTTGGAAAAAAGACACAGAGAGTCCTTCAATAGCCACTAGATGGCAACGGGTGCCTGCCAGGTACACGGCGGGCATGGTGCACACAGGCAGGCACAGAGCATCCCTCATCCCTCATCCCTCATTCCTCTCCTGGCGCTGCAGCGCCCAGAGCCTGGGCAGGTTAAACAAGACCCACGAGAGAGGAGCAAGGCAGGGCTGGCGTGCCATGGTCCTGGGGCCACCACTCCTGAATATCCTGAGCCACCCATCCACAGCTCCTCCTGAGCTGCTGCTCTGCACAGCATAGGCAGGATTCACCACTTTGAGCAGAAACACATTTCTTCAACTCTGCATCCATGAGAATGCTGTGCAGCATATCACGTATAAGTCCAAATTCACCAAGTGTTTTGTTTCCAGATGCAATATTAAATTCCATATAACTTGGGTCTATCTTAATAGGCACACTAAACTTCTTCAGGAACAGTGCATTTAACTTTTTTTTTCTCAAGTGTAATGAGTTATATTTGGTGGTTTAATAAAAGCCATCCATTCCATTCCATTCCATTCCAGTCCAGTCCATTCCATTCCATTCTGTTTCCTTGATTAGGTCCTTCTCATTTCTCTCATTTTCCAGCACCCTCTTCCTAGCACTTTTCCAGCCTAATTCCCACCATCCTCACTTCTCAGTTGACCTGTCTTTCATGGGTCAATGTCCATTTGTTCCCATCCACACACTTCAATTCTCTCACAGGATCCCTCTCAAACCTCAGTTCTCCCTTACTTTCCACTTGTCCTTTTCCTTTCCCTTTCCCTTCCCCTCATCAGTTTTTTGCAAACCCTTGAATCACATATAATGTGACCTCTCCCTTTGCCATTGTCTACCTTTTATTTCTTAAAAAGTCCTTTCTTCAGCTCCATTCTTCCCTCCTCTCAGCCTTCTTGGCATGACCAAGAACTTTTGTGGATGAAAAAAGTACATGGATGTACTGACATTGAACCAGGTTAGCTTTTACCTAGGGGGCCTTTACCTTACTTGTACTAGCTTCTGCGAGTCAATATGATGAGAGAAGTTGTTCAAATATCAAGTAAAGCTATCATAATCCCCTTTTCCTTAGCCATCCTTATTCCTCATTTCTTCAGTTAACTCTCATGTGACTGGAATCACCTTTTGGTCTTCCAGGAAGCAGAAAAAAAAGAACTGGGACAGACTCAACATGAAAAAGCAGCTGAACCAGAACTTGGGAAAATAAAGCCTGTTCTTCAAGGAAATTATTGAACACTCTCTGCCTCTTGGAGAAAGTGCACAGGGGATTTTTCTGTCAGCTGGGGCCCAGATGCTGGGGCACATGACAAGGGATATGTATCTAAGTGAGCTACAGCCAGTAACAACCCATTATATTAATCAGTTGGTCTTATCATGAGTCTCAGAATCAACACTCTCTGAAAAGCAGTTTATTAAATGCAAGAGTATGGCACTACAATGTTCACAAGTACCACTACCACATACCATGTCCAAAGGGCTGGGGCTATTGGAACAAAACAATGCCCAGATCCCTGCCATGACACTGATTTGTCTTTTCAGCTCCACAGCTGCTAGACTTGCCTCCTCCTCACTGAAAGGATCTCACTATCTCATTATCCAGGTGTTCTGACATTTAATATATCCTCTGTAAAAGCAGCTGTTACCTCATACCAAAGCAGGTACCTGAGCTGCTTCTGAAGTCACCACGAAGAAAGCAGCCCCAGGAGCTGTAGTGGTGCACCTGGCTATGCAGGACAAGGAACAAGGCATTTGGGGCTGGAAGGTGGAAGTTCTTCCATATCCTCCACAGTCTGCAGGATTTCCACTCTTCCCTCCAGCATGCTGCTGCTCTTCCAGAGCCTGCCAACAGCCCACAGGGATTCAGGGTCAGCATTCAGGTCTTATGCTTGCAGAGGTTTGTTACAGTTAGGTGTTGAGGAGACACTAAAATAGATAAATTAAACCCTGTGAAAGATTATTGTCCATGAAGGTCCTTTGCCTGTGGGAGATTTTTGTTCCGTGCATGATAACTATGGGTAAAGTCAGAGGTATGGATATCCATGACTGATCCATAGACATAAATACCATCTGTGTTTGGAATGTTCAGTCAGCCAGACCAAATCATCACAACACAGCAAAGATCTTGGACTACAACACCTTTGTTGCTTATTTTGCAGAAGACTATACTGCAGACATCTTTTTGGAGCTATGAAGCATAACAGTTCATTTTATTGAGTTGTATTTCCTGATGAAGGAGCAAATCTGATCCAAAAGAGTCTTTGACAGAGAGGTGTTGCACAATGTGAAAGAAATATAGACACATCTGAAGTCCTCCAGAGATGTGAAAGGAGAGTTGATAGCAACATTTTTGACCAAAGCCTGTGTTTTAATGCTTCCTACAGGCAGCAGTTTCCTATGGTCCTGTACAGGGTTGGAAACCTAGGAGTACATGGACAGAAGCATAGGGTTGTTAATCAGCTCTTGTAAAATGCAGATGATGTTATAAAGCACCAGAAGGTCACACCACAGACTATCCTCCTTCCAAAGCAGGGAGAGCAGAAAGCTCTCATTTGTCCTGCCAAAAATAACCTCATCTACAGTGCAGGATATCACAGTTTGCCATCTTGGAAATATTCCTTCCAGACAGCACTCCTCTACTCTGATTCCCTTGCAGGCATATTTCTGCATCCTTTAGTTGTGAAAAATCTGGAGAAATAAAAAGATTTTCTTGGTTTTCCAAGGAATCCATAACTAATGTTTTGTCTACCTACATTTCTGTTCATCTCCCATCACAAGAATTTTCCAATAAGTCACAGGAATCCTTTAGCACTAGATACTTTTACAACCATCTCACACTTGGTCTTGTAATGGGTAGGATACAAACGGCTTTTGTCATATTACAGGGGAGGTTTTGTCATCTGTCACCTGCCTTATTTTTTTTTTTTTATATTAGGTAAATCCTAAAGCATGTCTAGAATAAATTCTAGAAATAGCTACTTCTATGACAGGAATACTTTGAGAACCTATTCAGGAGACAACCTAAAATTCAGAATATCTAAAATGAGGAAAAAAAAACTAAGGAAGACAGAAATTCTGAGAGGACAGAATTCAGCATCATAAGGAAAAGACAGGGTGCTTATTTGTAATCATCCATGACAACATGCTCAAAGTCTCTTTCCTTTAAGAGACACTCAGAAAATACAAACAATACCTGTATTGCCTGCAGACAACTTGTGTCATGTTTGATTTTTTGATTTGTAATTTTCAGTCAGCCAATTAAATCTGCAGGTGTACCGAACAAAACAGAGTCACTAATTTATTTGTGAAGTTTATGTAAGTATTTGTATTCTCACTGAGCAAGCCAAAAGAATTAGTGATTTAATGTGGAGGCTGTGTTCAGATGAAATGTACAGTCACTGTACATACAAAATCATTGCCAGTGGAAACAACTCACACAGTGAACCTGCTAATTGCCCTAACTTCATGAACTCAACCCTGGATCCAAGCTCTCCATGCTCAAACTGCTTGGCTTGGCTGCTCCACCACAGGTTACTGGGCAAGGCCAACACTGAGAGCTTGCAAGGCAGCTGCAGGCAGGGACCCCCATCACACACACGTGGAGCTGGGGCCTCCTCCCCACCAGAGGTGTCACAGTGCTCTCAGAGAGGCAGTGGTCCCTTCAGAGAACAGCCTCACATGGAGTGAGGCTCTCGGTCTAAACTGCCTGGCTTCCTGCTCTGTGGGCAGCACAGTGGGCACTCCTGGGACCAGACCCAGCACTTGGTGCAGCTACTGGTGCTCTCACATCTCTGATTGCCCTTCCAACATAGAAGTCAATCACGTAGGCCTGGGTCCAAAACAGGACAGATATTCCACAACCTCATCTCCACAACACACCGTGTTTGAGACACTTGAGTCAGTACAGGAGCTCCTGAGTCAGGCTTGCTCCTCAAAGCAGCATCCCAATGGCAGCACTGCATGCAGGAGATTGCCCAAAACACACAGAAGGGCCACATCCTATCTCCATAGGTTAGGCTTCCTATTCAGTGTGAGGAGGATGGGAAACAAACCAGTCCTTGATCTCAAATTCTAAAATTTTCTAGTAATCGGTGATCTGTATAAATTTATAACTGACAAGACTCAAAGGCTCCCAGATTTTACCTTTGGTGGTGTCTATTCCTGATATTAATAATAAAGAGGTAGAAACATTCATATAAGATGACTATTGATTTGCTATCAATAAAGAGGTGATTCTAGACAAAGAGGTAAAATCACTTTAAAAATTTAAACAGTGGCAGTATCCTGAGAGGCTCACTTGATTTACCTAAGCTTCAGAAACAATAAAAATATTTAAATGTTGCCCCAATGCAGCCATTGATTTAGTTACCAAGTTAGTCCATCATATGTGAAAAGTGAGCTCAACTACTTCAAACAAAAAGTAGGAAAGGTTATTATTTCTATATAGGTGGAAGAGCAGTGGTAAAGGAAACCTGGACTTCATATGATGTACCAAATAAACATCAAATGATTAATCTGTGCTAGGACTATTCTTAAAAGCTTACAGACTTGCACACAGCAAATGCATCTACTGCAATATGGTGAATAGTCATTAGAATGTTCCACTAAAAAATAAGGAAAAATTCAGAACAAGTAGATATACTATATGGATGATTCACACACACATGATGTTTCTACTTCAATTTTGCTATCAGAGACTGCAAATAAAACAGATTAAAAGCTAAATACAGAGTCTACAAAAGCTTTACTTAATGACTGTGAGAAGTACCTGGCCATTTATATGTGCTGATTTGGTTTTTGTTAGCAAAACAAGTTAATCTTATGCAGGTTGTATAGCTATCCTACATGTAACTACATCAGAAAATAAGTAGGAAACTTAGCATAGAAATAAGGAGACAGTCAGAGAAGATTTATTTCAAAAGCTGATGGTGCCTGAAGGCAATTGTGGGACAGGGCAGTCAGTGTGTACAGAACTTGTTGCCTCCTGGCACTAAGCATCAGACACAACCATGCAGCTTCACTCCTTCCTGAGAGCATGACAGGCCCACGTATCTTTTCTTTTTCAGGGTCTTGCAAGGAGGAATAATTCAGGAGAAATCGCCGTGCAGTGAAATGAAATGTTGGTAGGTTTGTTTTCATGCTTGGTACTCTGCATGCCAAGCCTTCACTTGTTAGTGCAAAGATGAAGCAACAAGAGGGAGATTTGGGTTGGTTTTCCTAGAAACAGCATCTCTGAGCAATAAAACTGGGAGAAATTGTGTCACTGTATATATGCAACCAGCAAAATTCAAGCATTCTTTTCAGTTTGGTTGTAAACTCCTGTAGGAGTGATTTTGTTTGAGCCTCCCAGCCCTAAAGGACGTGGGTTTTACCTCATATAAGGAATGAAGGGGATTGTAAAGCAGCTATTAAAACCTACTGAGCTAATTTGCTAAAAGGTTGTCATTTTAGTGAGAATAAAATTCTCATTGTCAGCATTATATTTGCACCTATTCAGTTGAATTCTAAAATTCATTCAATTTTTTCTCTTAATTGTAGAAGGTAAATCCTTCTCTCACTCAAGTCCAGAAGCATCTTACAGTTGACATCTCAATAACAACACAGGACCTTGATGTCAACTGCAAAAAGCAATTTGAAGACTGAGTATTGCAGCAGTTATTTATGTGAGGTCCCTCATGAAATGCATGGGGAAATCTTGACAGGAATGTGGTTTAGAGATATACAGCTGTCACCTACTGTGTAGTTACAGTTACATTTGTTGGAAATAATTTGTTATTATTCAAGAAATAGAGTCATAACCTGTTCAGAAGCAGATGACCTAAGATTTTCCGGCAAAACCAGCAAGCTGTCCAGGATATGTTTGTGTGCCTTTGTTGCACAGCCAGAGAGAAGCACAGCTGAGGTAAAAACCATGAAAGAAATCTTCCCCATTACCAATACGGGATTCAAATTCCTTATAGAAGGAAACACTGTTTGTAGCACTGCCATCTTCTACCTAAGTCCCCAGAAGACCCAGCAGGAGACTAAGCAAGGATTTACATTACTCTGAGTTTACTGGTGGGCGAACTAGTTCGGGGAGACAGCTTGTGTCTAGGAAAAATATCACCTCTAATAAGGTATAGCAAAAGTAATACCTACCACCATGCAGGCTCTGGGAGGTGCTGCCAAGAGGGCTACAGTGTGTGGTAGCCCCTGGCCATGAAGCTCCTTGGCCTGCCTCGGAGCTGAGGAGAGCTTGGGAGGCAGCAGTGGTACTGTGCTAGCTTGGCTCTGCCCCAGAACTGGCACATGGAGATCACACCGCTAATTATTTTCCCATACTGGGCAAATCCTACCCTGAAGGAAAAGTTAGAACGTTTCCTTTTCCCAGTGCAATGTATTCCCAACCAGGCGACCATCTGGGTCTTTTTATACAACGTTATATATTATGTAGGAAGTCTGCTCTTTACAAAGGCTTTTTAAAGGTTTTGCAGTCACCTTTCCTAGTGCTTTCACGTGTGATAAAAAGGCTTTCAGAAGCTGTCCATGAGCAGAACATCTTTCCCCATTTCATCACCCCACATGTCACACGCAGTGCTTCTGTGAGAGGGCTGCCTCTCACCTGGCAAGTGAAACGTCTCAGGTGGCTGAGAGAAACCAGGCGGGCTCCCCTCCCGGTGTCCAGCTCACGCCGTGGTTTGTCACTGGATAGCGGCCAGCGGGGCCGTGCCCTGGCCGTGCCCTGAGCGCCCCGGCGCCGCTGTCACCGAGCCCCGACAGGCGGCCCGGGCAGTGCGGGGCCCCAAGTGGAGCCCCGAGGGCATTCCCGGGCAGAGCGGGGCCGAGTGCAGCCCCGAGGGCATTCCCGGCAGTGCGGGGCCGAGCGCGGCCCCGAGGGCATTCCCGGGCAGAGCGGGGCCGAGCGGAGCCCCGAGGGCATTCCCGGGCCGGGCAGTGCGGGGCCGAGCGCAGCCCCGAGGGCATTCCCGGGCAGTGCGGAGCCGAGCGGAGCCCCGAGGGCATTCCCGGGCAGTGCGGGGCCGAGCGCAGCCCCGAGGGCATTCCCGGCCCGAGCAGAGCGGGGCCGAGCGCAGCCCCGAGGGCATTCCCGGCCCGAGCAGAGCGGGGCCGAGCGCAGCCCCGAGGGCATTCCCGGGCAGTGCGGGGCCGAGCGGAGCCCCGAGGGCATTCCCGGCCCGGGCAATGCGGCCAGGCTGCCTCTAGGTGGGGCAGCCCGGCCACCGGCAGCACTGCGAGCGGAGGGAGAGCGGAGCGAGCCGGGCCCGGGACGGCGAGCGGGGCTCTCCGGTGGGCGCGGGGAGAGGCAGCGGTGGGGCACGGCGGGCTCGGGCTTTCCCCCGCTGAGGTGTAACACACGTCTGTGGAACGGCGGATCCGTGTGTTATGGTATATTAAGGCTATATATATTAAGGCTTGCGGCCGCTTCCGGACGGCGAGGAATGGGACGTGCGGAGCCCTTGCCAAGGGTGGTGGCAGGGTGGCAATCGTGCCCCCTCAGACATCCCCATTTCAGGCTGCCCTGCCTCTCGACTGCGTCCATTACGTCCACTCCGAGCCTTTTTCAGCGAGGACAATTTTTGCCTGGTTTCTCCCTGGCACACTCGGAGGGGCCCTGTGCCCCCCGCTCTCCGTGGCCGGGCAGTCCGTGCCCTCCGCGCTGCCCCGGCGGAGCGCGGCCGGGAGCGGCTGCCAGCCCCACGCAGGGCGGCCAGCGCGGTGCACAGCCGGGCCGCTGCTCTCCCCCATCCATCCCTCCTTCCTTCCCTCCCTCCCTCCCGCTGCCCGTCTCCTCGGCGGGGTTGGGGGCCGGGCGAGCCAGGACCACCCAGCTGGCCCCCGGCCGCCGCGGCCCCGGCACGCCGGCCCTGCCCGGCCTCCCTCGGCCGCTCCTCTGCGCCTTACCCCCGCTGCCGCTCGCTCTCCTCCCGGCCCCTTCCCCAGGCATTTCCTCCCCCAAACAGAGCTTTTCTGATCAGAAAGAGGGTGCAGAGATCGGCCGAGTAGGAGGAGGAGAAAAAAAAAAACCTAAGAAAGAAAAGGAGAAAAGGAGGTATGTGTTAGGGGCGGGAGAGCTGAGTAAATTACTAAAGAATTACAGCCACGGTAAACCATATGCAACAGCATGGGCACGAAACTTTGTAAATCAGGGTCTTCGTGGGCTGGAACTCCCTGTGCCGGAGCACGGCGGGAGGCTGCAGCGGGAGAGGCTCGTCCTCCTCCCCGGCGCCCGCCGGCCCCCGGCAGCTGCCCGCTTTGCCTCGCTCTGCCGCACCTGAGCACAGCCCGACAAAAGAGACTCCCTGTCCGGAGCTCCCCGTCTCCGCCGTGCCCCGAGCCCCTTTCCGGCCGTCAACCCAAACCACGACTCCCACTCCAACCTTTCTCCTTGGAAGAGCGGAGCCCTTCCTTTGTCCCCGCGTCTGAGGCCGCTCATCTCTTCTGACATCCCAAATTTCATCTCTCGGCTGTTAAGGAGCCTTTAAAATACTCATGCAGGGCACATTTCCTAGCCCCCCTACGTATCTTCTCGTAAGTGGATTTCTCGCAGCTTCCCTAGATGCTTTTTGATTACCTCCAGCTCTTAAAAATTCCCCTTTGGATGTTTTCATATTGTATCGTGACACCGAAGTCTTTGGGGGCAAAGCGATGGCTTTCCTGGGAAAAACTTAGGTAGAAGGTGAGTCCAAGCAAGGTTATTGAAATGGTCTGGGTTTGTTCAGAAAGATAAAGACAGTTTCCGCTTAGTCATGCAGAGGTGCTCTCCAGCTTCGTGCTGTGTATGAAAGTGGGATCATTTATTTTATTGATTTATTTTTGGGGTAAAAATTATGATTGAAAACATTTAATTCGTGCCAGAGTCGTTGATAATCAATTATCGTCGCTTCGTAGTCTACTGCAAGCAGACGTTCATCTCTGTGAGATCGAGTAGGGAGGTGCTGGCGGTGGCCACACGCCTGTGGAGAAGCCCGACGACACCTTGGGAATTTAGTTCATGGAGCAAAGCGGGTTTGCGGGTATCTTTTTTATATGCTTTATCTCCTTATATTGCCGCGTTCTCCCAGCACCAAACACCCATGTTAGCGAAGCACAGGCGTTTCATTTCTCACGTACCTGCTTGATACCCTCGCCGGTATTTTTATTAGCTCCAAGAATGCCGAGAATATTTGAAAAAGAGAAAAGCATGATGCTTGGGGACATACTGTTGTTTTGGCAACATTTATACAATTCACGTGCGTGTCGCATATATACAATTCACGTGCATGTAATAGTTTCCAAAGTCTTCCTGTGTAGGGCCGTTTTCTTTAAGGGAAAGCACAGTTTAGGGGAAAGAGTTTAATCTGTGAGAAATTTCTTTCCTAATACGGGCTTTATAAGCCCCATGCACAGAAGACAGTACTAAATATAAACCCGACCATGTTTTCAAACAAACGCAATGGTGAAAAGCGCATTTTTCAAAACCGGCCGAGGCTGATTTGCGTTTACCCCGACAGCGCGGGGCTTGGGCGCTCACCCCGCCTCACACACAGCCCCGCACCGGCACGGCTGACTCGGCCCCCGACAGGCTCAGAAAAGGCGAGTTCCGATGCTCTTCCCCAGCGGCACGCAGCAGCGCACGCCAGACTGCGGCGTTGGTCCCGTCCCCGCCACTTTTTCCATCGGGACCGGACCTTTCCCCGGCGCCAGGCTGCAGCGCTCTGCTGAGGCGCGGCGAGGGGGGAACACCCGAAACACCTCTGAACACACTGTCCAGGAGGAAGCCGCCGCTTTCCGCCGTGGAGAGGGACCGTCCCTTCGAGGCTCTCCTCGGCCGCGGGCGCCCCGCGGGCCGCAAGGGGTTAAGAGGCGGCGCGCCCCGGCGCGCGCCCCGCGGAGCCGCAGCGGCC
>VZTT01042929.1:10626-22332 GCA_013400855.1 Buphagus erythrorhynchus | reverse complement strand
TTCTGGTTTTTGTTGTTGCTTTGGAGCAGTGTGTTGTTCCAATCCTGTTGTCACTTTATATAAGCTGAGCTCCTACTGTGATGAAAAACCAAGATAAGTATAACTTATTTTATATCTCTTGTGTTCATATTATATAGAGAAATATATTCTGTGTATGTAGAATGTGCTTATTGCAGTACATTTATCACTTGTCTTAAAAATTAATGCATTAACCTTTTTTGTACCCTGGTCCTAAGACATTATTAAAAAAGAAAGGCCAGATCTGTCTGCTTCTTTATATAGCAAAATGAAATGCAGCTGAAAAGAAAAAAATGCCTTTTTCTAAGTGCATCGAAGGGAGGAGATTATCCTTATGCACATTCCCAAATGTGCACATACAGATCAGCCCAGCTGGACTCGGGTGTGCACTGCTGAATGACTGGTTGACATCTGCAACATCTTTCTCTCTTGGCAGTCTAATCACAACCTCCATACTTGCCAAAGCAAGAGGAATTGTACCCATGCTTCACCTTGTTCAATGTAGGGGAGAGGTAACAACCACATTTCAGTAGAATAAAGAATATATTGAAGGAGTTTGTTCCTGCCAGTTATGGATGAGAATGCTACAAATTTATCAAGATCTGGAACAGATGCAAAAAGCCTCAATCTTAAATCTTACTGACTAATTCTACTTCTGTCTTCTTTCTTTCTTTTCTGTAGATGTTCATGACAGTGATAGTTAAGCCCAGAGTGGGACAGTGAGAGGCATGGAGTAAGACAGAGCAGTTAGGATAGTCCTGGAGAAGCACTTGGGGAGAGGGTGTGAGCTGTAGTAGTTGGCAGAGTTTCCATTTAGCATCTCTACAGGATGAGAGAGGGGTAAGAGGAAATCATATGGTGGAAAGCAAAAGCAATAAATGCAAATTGCGGGAAATTCCAGCAAACTGTGTCATTCCAGTTCAGATATCCAGTAACCCCCAGTTTAACTGTCATCACAGTACATCTGCTAAGGCTGTCCAGGCCTTCCTGAGGAATTTGCATCCATCAGACACCAGCTGAGGCTGAGCAGAGCACCGTGAATCAACCCTACCTCTGTGTGGGCACAACTGTCTGATGGCCACTCTTACAGCACATTGTTTGTGCCAAGCATGCCATGCTGAAATTTAACTCCTTAAAAAGCAGAGTATTACTGGTTCTCTCAGGGGATGGGAGAAGGTGAGGTCTAGTATTTCTTCCCTGTACATTCCAGCAAGGTGCTCAGGTAGGCAAAAGCTCATTGTAACAGCAATCAGCTTTCAGGGCACTTTTGTGCCGGTGAGGGGAGCCTCCAAGAGACTCCAAACTGCCTTGCAGTTCTTGGCAACAAGGCACTTTTGCAAGCCTTGCCCGGATAGAATCTTGCTCACAAAATGCCTCCCAAGCCAGCAGAGGAGAAGGATAGGGATACGTAGATAGGAGAGTTCTACAGAGTTTATTCTATGAAATGTGTCCAGTCCAGCGAATCCACGGGGGTAGGATTTCTAAGGGGTTTTATAGGTTTTGAGGATTTTACATTTTGCACCAATTACCAAGGGAATTCTAAAACTAACCAATCTACAAAGGACATTCAGTGAAGAAAACAACCAATTGTCTAATAGGAAAATAAACCAATAATATTACAGAAAGATAACACAGGGGTCTGCGAAGGGGGGCAAAATACTTCTTGGTATTAGTCACTCTAAGCAAGCAATTTCTTATCTTCATGGTAGTTTTCCATGGGGCCTTCTCTAGAGATTCAGAGATGGTCTCTGCTTCAGAAATGGTTTCTGCTCCCTCCACACTTTTGTGCCTAATTGTGCATACAAGTTCACAAGCCAAACCACTGACCTGTTGTGGTAGGTAGTAAGTTAGTTATCAGTGCCTGACTGCAGTTGTGCTTTAGACTAATCTCAAAGAAGGGCTCACTGTTACACAGGAAACACATTTCCTGTGTTGCTGGTAGCAGCAGTTACCCCCACACAATGGCTGGGGTATGCCAGCACATTGCACAGCTCCTGCCTGCTCAGTACACTGCGCTCTTCTCAGCCCTGTGCCAGCCTCTCTGGGATGTTCCCACAGGATTCACCCAGAAGGGCCAGCAGGCCAGTGGCACAGAGAGCTCTGCCCACAGAGGCACCACCACAGCGCTGCCACCCCCAGAGTGGGGGTTTGCTTTCAACACCCATCAGGAACCACTTGGCACTGTCAGAGCACAGCTTCCCACTCATGGTGGGGAGAGAGGAAAAAACATCAACACACCACTGACAAACACACCGTTACTTAATAGGATTGCACTGGGCAATCCTGTTAATTGCAGGGCAGGAGATGAAGTAACCCTGCTACAGAGGGAACAGGACACCTGCTAGGGAGGCTGTGTTTCCAGAGAGGCAGCTTACAAATAGTCCTCTTTAGTCAGATAACTTTATTCAGCACATTTCACTTCTGCTTGGCTCTTCAGGAAATTTCTAAAAACCCAGCAACAATCAAACAAAATCCCACTAAAACACCAAAAACCCACATCAAACCTTAAACACTGACATTCTCTATATAAAAATACATGGAATCCTGTCTCTCCACTATGGCCATGAGAAGGTGCATGTATTTCTCCATCCCCTTCCCAGATAGCAGCTGCAAATGCAAACACCCCTTTTTTTTATTCTCTTTTCCCTTCCAAGTTACAACTCCCTGGGCAATCCCAGCCACCTGCATTGTTTCCCACATCTGTGGAAGGATGTGATTTCCCAAGCCCACCAGGACTCCGGGTGCTGCACGCAGGCCTCCAGCCAGTGCACGTTCCTGCCAGTTCACAGAACCACGCTCCAAAGGCACTTATCTGTGTCCAACAGTGCTTCCTTTTTCCAAGAGCAGTTCTCAATTACCGATCAAGATTTCCCCAGGAGGTTATACAGAGGAACCGATTCACTTGCTCGATGGGTGGGGGATTTTATCATGTGAACATGCCACTACCACTCACTTCTCTGATCCTCTCATGACCTTCTCTACCCATCCTCACACAGAAGAGCTTTCACAAGATCAGAAGAACAAAAAGGTCTTTTTTTTTTTTGCCCCTCCAAGTAGGAACTGCATTTGGTCTTCTCTCTGGGAAGGATCTAGAGCAAAAACATCTACCTACATGCTATATGGGCTAATATATGAGTATTTTTAAATTAAATTCTCTCTACTGTGGAACATGACAGGCAGATTAGATCAACAGTGCTATACAACCATTTATTTGAAGGGAAGGATAATAATTACACTAAGTTCCCTGAATAAGGTTTCACAGGAGGTGTATAGCTTAGCAAAAGGCAATTACTTCTGGGAGCTGGAATTTAGCCAGCATGCTGAAGTTCAGAGGGATTTTTAATCAAACAGAAAAGGTTAGAATCAGTTTTTCCATCACCTTAAGTTCCAACACAAACTTCACACAACAATGAAATTCAGATTTAAGTCTGGAAACTGTTCTTTTAAGTTGCTCTCCTTATTATGCCTTAATGCTTTGTCCACATGACAGCAGCCTTTGGTTAGTGAGCAGAAGTTATGGGTTGTTTGACCTTACAGAGAGGGACAGTGTTCCTACAAGCACAGCTGGAACCGCAGACAAGTTCCTCTCGAAGATCACTACACCTCTTACATCATTGATAGTTCCCACCTCTGCTATTGTTTAAATCATGTTTCTTTTGTTATAGAGAGAAGCTGTGGCTCCACATTCAGGCTTTGGTAAATCAGGGGACACAGACTATTAAAGTCCTTCCTAGATGCAGAAGTCCTAAAGTCCTTCAAAGCCTGTCAGATGGGTGGGAACACTCATGGAGAACAGCACTGAATTACTCCAGAGGAGCAGCTTGACTGGTGACATCCAAGTTATTTTTGCAGAGTTTTCATAACATAGCATAGCATCTATTATTTTCTGATTTTTCCCTTTCCTTCCTTGTGCTGATGAGCCTTTCCCTCCTCTTCCTAATCTGTCCAAGGGTGGGGGAAAAATAAGGCTTAGTTTGGAATCTCAACATGCTAAGAAGTTCAAGGCTAGTGCAGGCAAGTCAATCACTGTGTAGCTTTCCAGCTCCTCTAGGCACTGCTGATAGAGTAACAAATCCAGTATTTAAAGCGGGCCTTTGGAACAATTCCTGGGTGCCTGAAGGGAGAGCAATCCCTGCTGAGTACAGCACACGTCCTCCACGGCGTGCCCGTTCCACTGAGCCCTTCGCTGTCAAACACTGCACGAGTTGCTAGGTTTAAAATGGGCTCCTCTCCAGCTGCTTACATGTCCTGTAAACAGCTGTCAGCGAGGCCTCCATTACCATCTGCAGAAGATGTGAACGTGGGAGATATTTATAGGCCGTGGATTAGATCGCCCTCCTTGCCTGGGCCATTGCACAAAGGGCGTGTGCATGGAATTCCTCTCCTTGCGCCACACAAGTTCCCTGCAAGCAAGTGCCAGCTCTCTGAACAGCTTTCACCCACCACCCCACACATTCATCAGCCAGATGAGGATCACAGAAGCTCCTTATAAGGTGATGGCAGCACAGAGGTCAGTGGGAAGCACAGCTCCAGGGAAAGCTCTCTGGACATTTTCTGACTTCCTTCAACCATGAGTTTTCAAGGCAGAGCTTCAGCAGCGTTTTTCATAAAGACAGTGGAAAGGTATCAAAATGAAGACTTTGCTGCCTGTCTGCCTACCATGTTTAAGCCATTTACAACACAGACTAGGAGGAATTCCCTGCATCCTACCATTTTTAAAGCTTCCATGTCCCACAGCACATACAGAGGCATCTCTAGCTATATCAGAACAGCATAGGTGCAGTCCAAGCTGAGAGCTCAAAGGTAAGTTAAGTTTTCAGAAGCAGAATTGTTCCCCAGTTAGAATTTCAATATCCAATCCCTCAGTAAAGACTTTCTTCTTATGCCCAGTTTGGAATTTCAATTTTTCTGCATGCACAGAAAGGTGATAAGCAGCTTAAGCTTCCATACCAACTAACTAGCACCCCTCAATCCAGTTCTAGCATGGAACAAACCTTTGGCAAACTAGAGAACTTGCACCATTTGCCACCAAGGGAGATTAGTTCTCTAATTAATATCATCTTTGATGACTCATTATGCCAGAGGGATAAAAACAGACCAATGATCATCTTCTCTGCCAAGAAATTACAGCTTGCAAACTAAACTATAAAAATAACTGGTGGCATTTTTCCCAGGTCCCACTAGCAGCCACCAACATGAAATGGCAAAGCACACCTAAAGCTCTTCTTCCTTCTCAGCTAAGCAAGGCTTCACTCTTCCTCCTGAAATTAAGCAGACTTGGAAGGGGAAATGAAGTGATCTACTGTTTGCCATTTAATGCTAGCCTAGAGATTTATAGGCTGCTCAGAGACAATAGAAAATCCAGTGACTGACACAACAATCAAGAAGTTTTCTCTTCTTTCATCTCTACTGCCCAGAGATGTCCCACATGTACAGGAGCAGAGACCTTTACAAAAAGTCATGCAAGCAGTGAATGTCAACCCCAAGTCTCACAGGAAGCATTAATCAGAAAACCCATGATGATGCATTGGGACCTGGTTTTAAAGGCCTTATTCAAACCAGCTTCAGCCCAAGGCTGGCAGTACATGGCATAGCCAGCAATCAGCTCTCTAGATGAGTAATCTGCCTTACCAGCTGTAGCCATCACGTACAGCAATGCTGAGCAACGCAAGGGGCTGAATTCCAACACCCAGGCCCACAGCAGCCAAACCATACTCCATGGGTCTGACAGTCACACAGCTGTGTGTGCAACCCTGTTAGCTTTATGGTGGTGCGGTTTTTGCAGGAGTATGGGGTTTTTTCCCCCCTGTAAACACTTCATAGGAGTGGAGACTGATGAGGCAGTGAGGTATGGCAGCAATACTTTCCTTTAAGCTCTGCTGATTGAATTGCTCCAGCCCTTTCCCTGCAGTATTTTCCCAGCCTTAGAAGCTCTGTTCCCCATATCTGTGAGGACAGAGGACTCTGCCAAGCTTCTAGCACAGTGCTTCAGCAGAACAGCACAGAACAGAGACCACATGCTGATTATGAAGTGGCAAAGCTTAGGCTTGAACAGCTTTTTCCTCCCCCTCCATCCTCTACACAGCTGAGTCAAACCCCAGAAGTGCCACATCATCTCAGGCTTGATAGCATTTCAGTACAAACCCAGGGGCAGAGTTTCACATCTCTCTTGAGAACTCGGAAGGAGCAGTCTTGGGCTTTGGTTGTGGCTTTTCTCAGACATCCCATTTCTCAAGGCCACTCTCTGTCCTTCCTCTCCCACAAGGGCTTTGAGGAAGTACAAATATTCATCCAACCTGCACCATGGAAGGGGCGAAGAACAGTGCTTATGATGACATCTCAAAAGCCCTCCTAGACAGGCAAGAGTGTTATTGCTTGTTCTGTAGCTCTGGAAAAAGCCAGTCTGTGCCAGGTCCCAGCAATGCAGCAGAGGTGATTTCCCAGCACAGCCCTCAACAGAGGCTGCCAAAGGTGCAAAGAGGGTTCCAAGGGTTGAGAGGTGGGACTGGAAAACATGGGAAACCTGCTAGAACTCGGCCAAGGGACCACGTCTATACAGCCAGGTATACAGCTCTAGGCTGGTGCAACTAGAGCTTGTTGAAACCAGGCCAAGCCTCTGTGGAGGACCTGTTCAATCCTCCTGGAGAAGCTGCCCTCCCACAGCAGGAAACATGGATGTCTCCTTCACAAGGGAGACAAATAAGCCCTGCAGAGCATGGATGATAAACTGCTAATGTGACAAATGAGGACACTATGTCCTTTCTGCCTGCTCCTCTCCCAGCCCCGGAGAGATCATTTAAGGTCACTAATATTTCTAATGATCTGCTTCCAATGGGTCACCTCACTCATTTCACTCCATTTCACAGAAATAAAGGTGCCTGGCTGCCTTTCACCACTTCCTTTCAGGAGGACAGAGGGGAACAAAAGCTGGTGCAGTCCTGCCGAGAGCCATGGGCCATCGTTACAGCCCGAGAGGCACACACCAGCTCCAGCCCTTTCCCTTGTCCCCAAAGGGAATTTACTCAGCCAGCTTCTCACTGCCATGTGAATGTCAGAACTGTGATTTACATGGAAAGGCTGCCAAAATTGGGACAATACAGGGCTGGTGGGCTCACCTTGGCTACTCAGAGACCCCCTAGGAAAAGACGAAGTTCAGACCATCTTCTCACCTGGCTTCCCACCATCTCCAGAGCTGGTCAGAAGCAGCCCATTTTTTGCCCTCTAGCTAAAGAAATGCCTTTCAAGGACCCTACCACCCTGGCTAGAGGTCTGCAATTCTGCCACCAAACGTGTCAATGAGCTTACAGCATTAATTATTCTTGAGGCACCTCAAGGCATCAGATGCAACCTCATCGCCTGCTCCAAAGTCCTTTGCTGGAAGGACAAGGGAGGTGAGCACCTCCTGGCCCTGCAAGGAGCTGCTGACTCCAGCAAGAGTGAGCAGCCAAGAGGCTGTTTCCAGAGAGACAGGCTGCTGTTATCAGCTCCCCAGAGATGAGTGTGCAAAATACCTGGCATATCATACTCCTTGGATCATTTGTATTCAATTGTATATCCAAGAGGGAAGGGGCGGGGGAAAGAGGCTCTTGACTTTTGTTCAGGAAGAGTAGATAAGGTACAAGGAGAGGAAGAGTGATTTTTTACAGCCCCAGCAAATAGCTATTTACTTCCTAATGAAGTGCTAGTGCAAACACTGAATGTAATCCAATGAGTAAGAAAGGCCACTGGTTACTGGGTTTCAGATAAATGTTTTCCAATGCTCAATTAGAAAGATAAGTGCATATTGAAGGAGAAAAATGGGTTCACACACCACTGCAGTCAGGATGCTGTACTTTTGTGTATCAACAATGCTTGGCCAAAAACATCAAGCAATCATGGAACAATCTCATTTCCCAGAAGAGTGGAACACAGAGTGCTTAAACACAGTGTGTTTAAGACTGTCATTTAAAAACTGGAGGGTGAAAAAACAAAAAGGGTGAATCTTTGTATTTAAAAGATCTGTTTAAAAGAGGGATGTCAGCCCAAAAGCCAATGGGCACAGCCAGGTTTCAAAGTGCACTCACTGTGATGAGATGGAAGCATGGAGATGATTCACTTTCCCGATGCTGGTTTCACAGGGACTCCTCCAGCCACAAGGCAGCCCAAGACACGCCAAGAAATGCATTGCCCCCAAAAAAGCATCAGCCCCCATACTTCTAAAGCCTGGTCACACCATGATGTGTTTCTAAATGCAAGGCCAGAGCCCATGGAACTGAGCTCTGCATCACTGGTGGTGCACAGTGAACTTACATATCCCACCTCCTCTGCACAGCCCTGCTGCCAAAATTCCTTTAAGAATTTGGTCATGGGTTATGCACTTGGAATTCTATCATCTTTTCTCTTCATGGCCCAGAAGCTCAGCTTTCCAGACAAAAGTTTAATGCTTATTTTTAAGCAGAAGACATTTGCCAGCACAAACTAAGAGATAACAAGCACTTTAGTCAGCAGTCAACATGACAAACACGATAACCTGGCAGCAGCATTGCACTTCCTTCTCCACATCATGCCTGCTCCATACAGCTTGGGGGACACAAAGTGCCTCTGCTGGAAAGATCCCCGTTGTGTTGGGTGACTACAGGAGTGACAGCGATCCATAATGCACTAGGATAGACACACCAAGGCACAAAAAGGCAAAATAAAAAGAAGCACTGGACCAGGAGCCAGAACTGTTCAACACAACTACCTGGCAGGTTTGGGATACAAGCTCCTGATCTCTCTATATAAAGTGCATTCACACAGAGTTTTCAGATATATCTTAATACATTGTATAACACTGAAAACAGTGTTTTTTATTTAAATTTTAAATTTTTTATTTTTAAATCCAAAGACACTTCACAAGAACACTATTTTTAAAGAAATTATTCTGGACATGAACAAGTGCTCTCTGAGATGGGCACACCAAAACCGGGACACAAAAGAGAACCAGATAACCTCCTCTGACAGGTTTTAATAGGTTTTAGATTAATTTTTATATGATTTACACAAAGATACCCACACACATTTAGAATTCAAGCACACAGAACTCCATAAAGCAATAATTTAGAAATTCCCCTGCCAAGAAGTTACGTATTATCCCTAGTCCCTCGATTACTTTTGCTGAATAACAGTCACTGAACACTAAGCCTGAGCATTTTTTGAAGACACGGATTTGCTTTTTCCTAATCCAAATACAGAACAAAAACAGGATCATAATTTACCATAGAAGACAATGAAAATCTTATCGTTGTAAATATATGTAGTGAGATAATACAAATCCTGTTCCTTGGTATTTCCCCTCCACCCTCTATTCCTACTACTACTTCTTCCAGCTTTAGGGCCTGTCCCCTGCTTGCATGGAAGATTGACGCCCATCTTAAAGCCATAAATTACTCGCAAACAGCTACTGAAAGTAGCAATGACCGTAGGGTAACACTTCCACAAAGCAATAGAGCTTCCTGGCAAGCTGATAAGAGTTTCCTGTTTTGAGTCTTGAGTTGGGTTTTTTTTCCCTCTGATAAAAAATTCGACTCTCAAAACATCTCAGAAAGGAAGGACTGACAGATTTTTTTTTTCCCCTCCTCCCCTAAACGTGTTGTGTTGTGAAAATTTGCTCTCTTTTGCTGAATGTGAAATGGGGACCAGGTTCAAGAAACTCAAGTGCACCAGCTGAGACAGCAGGTGAGAGAAGCACATGAAGTCCTTCCCCACCTCAGGATGATGCACTGGCCTTGGAGCTAACCTTTAGTCCTGCCCTGTGCTCTCACCTCTCACATTCTGCATTTTGCACTCTGGCAACACTCACTGTTCCTGTCACAGGCAAAAACCCCCACAATCTCCAGGGACACAAGCTCTGCATTTACCCCTCTTACTGTGGTGGCATGACTCCTGCCACCTCTGGATGCCTGAGGAGAGTGGCCAGGTGGGCAGCTCGTTGTGCTTAGGGCCATCCTGCCCTGTGTCATGTGAGGGACCTCGGATACAGGTTTGCATTTAAAACCCCAAAGTCCCCAGCCAGCTCTGCTGACCAACGTTGTGCTTGCAGCAGCCCAGGGCTCCATGGGAAGCCCACTCCTTTCCTTACCTCAGGGCACCTCCTGGACCTGCTGTCCTCAATTTCTGGGGTGAGACCATAAATTCAATATCTGGGACAAACAGACTATATCAAATAAAGGAATACCTCTCTTTTACCCCTTCCCTGTAGGCGCTGTCCTTACTAAGGAAGCTTCTTACCCAAGGGGTTTTGGCAGAGGATTCACTCACATACCCTTCCTCATCCCAACCCAAAAGTGTTCACAGGTATCTTTATCTTCACTGGCCCCACATGCCTCTCTTTTTCAAAGATAAGAGAAAAATCATTGCACAGGCTTGATACAACATCAAATATGGATTCACGATATCCCCCGGGAGTGCCACAGTACCACACAGAATTTTAACATTTAATCCCCCAAAATCATCTCTCCTTGAAAGAGGAACAGTCAGCAAATATAGCCCACAGCAGAAATGAAAATAACTTTAAATGCTCTATTTGTCCTCTAGTATGCAGCCCCTACCACCAGGAAGGGCAAGGGCCAGGCTAGAGGCCCCAGCTTCTCCATAACAGGTGCAGCCTGGACAGTTTTTATAGTGATTGTGAAGGGGCAGAACAGCAAGGTGATGTTTTACAGCACAAAACCTTTTTAGAATAAGCAAGATAATTTTGCATAGTGAAGTTCAAACTAGATTGCACTGTGTGGAGGAAGAGCAGCCAGTGTTTTCTTTCAAATCAGACTGGGCACCATTTCACATCACTTCTCCTTTAAGCCAAATTTCACCACTTCATCTTACGGTAAGGGGTAGAAGTGGGAAGCACTTACACAACAGACCAGAGATCACTGACCTGCATTTTTAGGGGGCTTTCAGACATTCACTTTCCACTGCATGCAAGCCACGTGCATTCATTCACACTCAGGGCTGCCCAAAACAATTTAATTGCTTGCTCATGTTAGCTAGCAAGGCTGAGAGAGGCTCTCCACACATACCCCTTTCAGTACATGAGAAGAAAAGCAAACAATGCTGCAACATTAAATTTCAAGACATGCAACTGTCCAGGTCAGCCACAAACAGGAGCAGTGCTGAATGCTGCAACTCTACCTTCTCCCAAAACCAAAAAGTCATCTTCTAAAAGTAACACCACAGCTGAGACAAGCCAGGCAGCTCCCCCTAGCCCCAGATACTCAAGAGTATCCAAAACCATCACCAAATGCTTTCTCTTCATTCACTCTCCTTCCCCAACTTTCCTACCTGTTCTCCAGGGGCCATTCCCTCTTGAGAGCCTAGGTCTCAGCAAGCAACTCAACACCACCATTCTCTATCCAGACTTTCAAACCATCCTGTAATTTCACTAAGGAGGAGGAGACCAGCTCAGGTGAAAGAAATTCTGCTCTCAAACTCCTATGCACCTGAGAAGCCAACACCCTGCTAAAGAACCCAAAGCAGTTTGGCTAACTCAGGCTGCTCTGCTCAATACTTACTGGGATTTTCTCTCCTGAGGGAGGTTGAAAATGCCCTCAAATAATTATTCCAGTCAAACAACCTTTTACAATATATTTTGCAGCCAAAGGCTCAGTGTGAACCTTTGTTGCAGAAAAAAAGCAGACAGGAGGTAGGCTGAACACATATATGTGTGTATAT
>VZTT01042929.1:0-10579 GCA_013400855.1 Buphagus erythrorhynchus | reverse complement strand
AATATATATATATATATAAAAGGTTAGTGTGGTCAGCCAAGAGGTCTGCACCTCATGATTCATTTTACCCAGTGACTTTCCTGGATCCAGTTTAATTGCTCTTTGGAAGCCAAGCAAAAAGCTTTTTGGTCCAAGGTCCAACACAGGAAACTCTGAAATGAGCTGCCTTACAGAAATGCTGACCAAGTGCCATCAGGGCCACCTTCACTGTCCCTGTGGGATTTGTGTCAGTGATACCCTGCACCACAGAGCTGGTGAAGCTGGTGCAGCCAGAGGAAAGCTCTGCTTCAGCTGGCAAAGGCCTGAGATGTCGAAGAACAAAAGCATAGCTGCAAATGGGCTTCATTTGTTGTACAAATCACAGTGGTAATGAAAACACACAGCCACAAGGCTGGTTTTGGCAGTCACTTTTCAGTGTTGGACTGCAGGAAAGGAAGAGGTTTGGAGATTGTGGCTTAGGGCTTTTTTCATTACTACAGATCCCAGAGAACTTTGTAAAGCAATGCTCAGATCCAGACCAGATGTGCCAGTTCATCCCCTGTGGGGGAGCAGACCCAATGCTGGAAACTCAGTCAAGACAGGCCCTCATGATGCATCAGTACATCTTGTGGTACCACCTGGATGCAGAAATTTTGGTCAGAGAAAGGCCTGGGCTGCACATAAGGCAGCAAAGATGACAGGGCAGTCAGAAACTGAAGGATTTGGCTCAGAAATGTTAAGGAGCCACATGAAGAAGAGGCAAAGGAACGTCTTCCCCCTTGTCCAGGGCACAGGCCTTGGCCACAGCACTGATCCAAGGTGATTGATTTATTTAAGCAACACTCATAAAACTCACTGAGAGAAGAAAAACCCTACAGCACAGCAGATCCCACTGAGAGCAGCCAGGGATAGCAGGGATAGATCTTCTTGTTCACCATCAGACTCTCAATCCAGGGAGTGGCAGGAACCAGGCATCAGAGGAGAAGCTCTAGGTTTAATTTTAGCCTGCACCCACAGAGCGTATATTTCCCTTTTATTTTTATTCTGAACTTCATGTAAAAATAGGATTTCCTGCTGCCCGATAAGGGATTCCTGTTTTTGTGGCAGGTCTGCCTCCTTGGGAAGCCAGTGCCTATGGGGTTATGGATGGGCACTTCAAGCACAGCAGCCCAGCTGAGGGGGCAGCTCAGAGAACATTCGGGATTCACATTGCTCCTGCTCGCCTTCAGAGAAAAAAATAAAGCGGCTGTGCCCCCCTTCTTCGATGAATCACCACCAAGTTTAGCATTCCAGAACTCTGTTTTGGAAAATCTTTATTTGCCTGCATATTTTTAGTAGGGGGGGTTCGGGTTAGCATCCTTCCCAGGTAGATTTTTGTCAGTTTGCCGGGCTCCGAGGAGGCGTATCCTGCTTTGTGAGCCTGGTCATCAACCGGGAGATAAATATAAGCACAGAACAGTCATTCCTCCCATTCCTCCCACCCTTCCCACTCCCACATTCCCCAGCACACCCACGCTCCCCAACAGCCCCTGGAGCTGCAGGGAGGAGCAGCATTTGTGGATCTGCCTCAAGGGGCTGCTCCCCACCTCCACCTGTGCTCTTCAGGACACAGGAGTGTCACAATTCCAGGACAGGCTGTTTCGAGCCACAATGCCAGTTATCGTCAGTCTCCTGTAATGCAAAGGCATCACTCTCCTCAGCTATGTCCACCCTGGGGGGGCACTCACACACCAAAAACTTATTCCAAAGCCACCAGGGTCACTAGGAAAGCAAGAGCTCTGGCAAGGGATCTGCTGCCCACCGGCTCTTTGTCTCTTTGTCTGCTTTTCTCTGTGACCAGGGAAAAAGTCCTCAAGTGCTAAAAGGAGATGTGCCAAGACGAACATGAAATGGAATTCATGCATTTGTCTGGTGCTGAGCAGAAGTTTCCCTCAACCCTCAGCAAGCCGTTCCTGTTGGCAAGCGAGCAAAAGGGAGTGAGAGTTTTCCTTGCAAAGAGGAAAAGTGCATGTTTTTTCCTTTTAAAAATAAATCTTGATTCTCTCAGTGGGGCAGTGGATGTCAAAAATGTGGCTGCCAGGACTGAAAGCAGCTCTGGCTGCAGCCCATCCCCAAGACATCCTTTAACGTTGCAGGGAGCTGTCAGAGAGGCACAGACTAGAGAGGCTTCCCTCCTCCTCTCATGGGTTTGGATCCAACAGGGCTGCTCCCAGGGACTTGATCTCACCATGTGAAAAGACTCAGAAAATCAGTCTGGGCAAGGACAGCCCAGTAAAGAAATGTCCCTTTAGGTCAGCCTGAGAAATAGCACTGCTGCTATTGCCCAGGGCATGGGGCAAGAGCTGTCTGTGCTGGGGAAACTCCAGTCTTCAGAATGGAAGGATGTGTTCTGCAGCCATGGGAAGCTTCATGCTGCCTCCTCCATGAAATAGGGAAAATGCAACCACAGGTCTGACCCACACATGGACATCTCAGCCCAGCTCCCAGGCTCATTGCCACGGAGCTGTAGCACTTTGGCATGCATACAGGCCTTAGCTGGCTTTCTAAAAATGATTTGTCCTGATACAAAAATTGAAATATTTTTACTTGTATAAGACCAAGGGAATAGAAATGTTGAAATACCAGAGAACCACCACTGCATCACTTTCATTAATCAGTGGAAAAAGGAAAGGTAAGCTTTCTAACAAGGCATTAAGAGCTGCTTGTCTTGTGGCAGTGCACTACAGCCTGTGAGTTTCCAGCCCAGCACCCTACAACACCGTGATCAGAGGCAGGACTGAGCCTGCCAGGGACAGAGCTCCCTGAATTTATACCAGGGGTATTTATAGAGGCAGCTGGCACTGGCAGCTCTCCGGGGACACCAGCATGGTCTTCTGCAAAGGAGCTGCTGGAGATGCAGTAAGAGAGTGGGAATGTGCTGGAGCAACACCAAACCACAGCCAAGATTCCAAAAAAAGCCTCAGGAGTATCCAAAGGCCAAGTCTCAGGGGTATTTCAGTGCTCTGCTCCAATTAAACCCCATGGGTAGGGGCATCACTCCCACATTGATCCCAGCACTCAGCAGCTGGTTAAAGTATTGTTGAATCATCTGTGTTGAAAAAGACCTCTAAGGTCATCGAGTCCAACAATTATTCTGCCACTGCTAAGGCCACCACTAAGCCATGTCCCTAAGGGTCACATCCATGTGGTATGGATTCTACAGAAACTTCCCACTTCTTCCCTGCTGGCTTGCCCTCCCTCAGAGGCTGAAGCAAGTGGTGGATGCCTGCCTGAGGGTGTTTTACCCAAGGGAGCTACCTCTTCATCATTCATCTTTTTCATCTTCATCTTCTTCATCTGTCTCCTTCTTCATGTTCATCAGAAGAATGAGCTGAGGATGCTCAACTGGGGTACAACAATCAGTTGGGGTCAGAAGCTCCCAAAGGCAAAACCTGCTGCCAGGTCTTAGGTAAGAGTTAGCAACGGTGCAACTGAAATCTGTCTCCAAAGAGCTCCCAAAATGCAATTTGTTCCCACACTTTGCATTCGCAGGAAATAGGTGTAGGGGAAGATGAAGGCTTGTAGAGTCAGAAGGCTGCTGGGGTGAAAGAGGTGTTCACCCCTCCTGGGTATTTCCTTCAGGCACAGAGATCCCTGGTCCTCCATTTCATGGTTTTCCTGACCTGTCAGCTCAGTTTCATTGCCTGCTTTTGAATTCAGCACTCAGGGCAGGTGGAGCACCAGAGCATGACTTTTAACAGCTGCTGCATTTTAAGCCCTGGATTAGCTAGCAGAGATGAAATCCTTTGAGTTTTTTCAGACCAATAGTATCTGGACTCACATATCTGCTGCTTCCTTAATTGTGGCTGTATATGAAATTATGGTGATTTGCTAATTTGCAAATTTTTTCTTCTCAAGTGTTTTTTCAGTGTTTCCAGACCTTTTCATTTATTAAATCATGTTTTTGTTCTGTGGAAATGTGATGTGCAGGTGACAAGAAGCTACTTCTCTTGTCTCCAGCCTGTCTGGAAATATTTAAATCAAATAAACCTCAGCATGTATGGGGAGACAAACATCAGAGAGGAGAGGCTGGGGACTGGTTATTTCCACAGAATGAAAATAAATCCAGAAATGCCCAATTTACAGACAGGCAAGATTTACAAATAGAAGTAAAATAATTGGAGGAGGAGGAGGCAAGTTTTGGCTGCATTTGCCAACTTCGAATGAAGGAGGAAAGCCACTTCTCCTCTTACTTCTTCTAAAAGCTCTGGGGAAAAAAACAATAGGAAGAGAATTTTCTCTTTTCTTCACTTTTAGGTAAAAATAACCCTGGGGAAATTAAAAAAAAAAAATAATTCTGACCAATTTTGACATCAAGAAAGGGGGTGTTTGACCTAGCTGGAGTTACAGATTGCAGTGGAACTGCGAGTTCCTGGCACTTTCTCACAGCACCCGCCCCAGGGTGAAGCCAGCAGAGCTACCCCAGGAGCTGCCAAGGCTCTGTGAGCCAAGAAAATTCCTCTTCCATGACCTGTTGCAGGGCCATAGTACCTCGAGTTCACTTGTTCTTTCTGCTACCTGACCTTTCCCTATGGGACAAGCAGGTGGTGCTTTCTGCAAGTGAGTGATTTAACAAATAAAAAAAAAAAAAGAAAACTGTTTTGGGGTACGTTTTGGAACCTTCATGTTGTGGCTTGCCATGATGGGCTGCTCAGCTCCTGTGAAGACACCTCAGGTATGCATTTGTTATGCAGGAGTGGGTTGGAATAGAGGAGATGAGGGCAGAGCATCCCTCAGCTCCATGCAGCTGGACAATGGCAGGAGGCTCCAAAATCCATAAGACTTGGCCTTAGGACAAGGGGGACACTGTGTGTGGTGTACCCCAAATGAATCCTGTGCTCATGTGTGCTCAGACAAGGCTCATGTTGAGGCAGGGGGCTCTGTCAGCCCCAGGATGGGGGTGCACATCGATCCTCACTGGCTCTGTGAGTTGCTGTCAGTCCTGTTTGCAGCTGCTAAATCCCATTCATTGCAGGAAGGTGTGAGAGAGCCAGAACAGATGGTGGGACACAGGCACAACCAGCTGGGTGTCCCTGGCAGGGTCAGGCACCTGATACCCTGGTTTAGGGTGGTGGGAGCTGAGCAGAGCCAGCCCAAAGCCCTGCAGCCAGACCTTGATGCCTTGTGCCTTTTCCCCATGAAGTGCCACGCCAAGAGGAGCTGAGCTTCTGGGAAAAACACAGGAAAGCAGAATTTCAGTTTGTGGTTCACATCCTACAGACTCCAAAAACAACTTGTTGGATGGGAAGTCTCAGGAGGCCACATCCCATTGTCCACAGTCTCACATCCCAGTGGGAGAGATGGAGGCAGCTATGTGGGGTTGGCATTGGGGACCAAGCTCTGCCCTTCCTGTGCATCTGGCCCCAAATTAATGTCACCAACAGAGAAAAACCAGGCATTTGTGCCCCTGCCATGCCCTCCCCATCTGGACCACAATGCCAATGCTATCCCACACATCCCAGGAGTGCCATCAAGAGTCTTCTGGCAGCCACATCAGGAGTCCATTTGTCCCACACCATCTCTCCCCAGGAGAAGCAGTAAATGTGTCATTTTCCTTTCACAGGACACAAGCGGCCTTATCCAAATATAAACAACCTGGGAGTATTTGCAAGCTTATTGTCTGGACAAAAAAGTAAAACAAACAGACCTTAAACCCTTTTCCCCCTGTCACTTCTGGTCTAGAGTCAGGGCCATAGGCTCCAGAGTTCCCGAAAACATCACTCATCAGAAATAGCATCCTACTAAACCAGGTGTGGAGGTGGCCCCAGCGAGCCATGCCGCCACCTCCTCCTCCACAAGTCACTGAAAAACCAGTCAAGAGATCTCTGAATATTTAAAGAGTTGCCGTATGAATAATGGAAACAACCAGCAACCAAGGAAAAGTGATAGCCTGCAGTGTAATGGGGCAGCATTCCCTTGGGAGAGGCCAGGAACACTGGGCAGATGTCTAGGTGCACCCTCAGACAAGTTCAGCTCTCAGGAGCATCAGCAAAAGCCAGTCCCTGGGTCACAAGCTGCCTGAGAATCCATTCCCCCACGTCCACCAACAGACACGGGTGAGAGCTTTCCTCACCTGATCAGGCAGCACAAAAACATGATTAAAAAAGGGGAAGATGCTGCTGTAAACAAAGCAAAAGTGCTTCTCTCCCCCCAAAAAACAGGGCAGGCATGGGGTGTGAAGCCTGGGGAAGCCATTTTGCAGTGAGAGAGCTGTGGCTCAGGAAAAGAGGACCCATGGGAGACACAACCCCAAATCCCAGGAGATCCCCTCTTCCTTCGCCTGTCTCCTCCCAGCCCACACCTCCCTTTCCCATCACGGACTGCAGTAGGAGATCAAAGTCTGGTTCCAGTGAGTGATGTTTTACAGCAGAGGTTTTCTTCCCACCATCCTGCTTTTCACCAGCTCTTTTTCAGAAGATTTTGAGATGTTTCAGACCCCAATCTCCTCTGTGCTGCCTTCAGCAATGCCACTGTGGCCACTCAAGTAAAAACTTTCCCAGCTCTGTGAAGTCAGGGGCTGAGCAGAGGCTGTGTCCCCATGTTGGTGGGGTGGATAAGTGACTCCTGAGGGCTCTTTCAGGATCCCTCTCTTACTCAGGTCCCAAAGGGAAGAACAGTCCAAAGAGCAGAGCTGTCTGCATGAAATAAAATTCACATTAAAAAATCAATGAGAACGAAAAGCTGAAGACTAGATTTTCCAAATTACCACACATGCAGGGGCACTGCCTGGTTTGTCTGGGAGTACTTTGGGTTTCTCCCATGCAGCACTAAAGAGAGAGGAAGGCAAGGAGGAGCTTGGGACACAAAGCAAGACTCAGATCTGGTTGGAGAAACACTCAGTGGTGAAAGATCCTGTGATGTTTAGGTGGCACCACAAAGCTCCATCAGGAGATGCTGGGACAGAGGCCATGGCTGCTGGTCCCGTGGCAGGTGATGGGATGGAGGCAATGGGATGTATGGCTGCTGGTGTCATGGCAAGCCATGGGATGGATATGATGGCCACTAGTCCCATGAGCATCCTTCCCCTGCATACATAGATCCAGACACAGGCTATTTTTTCCCATGAGATTCTCATCTACTACTGCAGAGAGATAATGGCTGCAATCCCCATACTTTTTAAAATGTTGAGTCCCTTGGTTCTCCCTTCCAGGAAAATGCCCTTATCCTTAATAAAAGCAGGGAGAGAGGGCTCCTCTGGATGGGCAGATGTCAGAGGCTGCATGGCTGCCTCATCCTCTCTCCACCACCATTAGGTGCTCTGGTTGATGTGGGCCTGGCTGAAAAATGCAAAATTTAACAGCTTATGGAGTAAATAAGCAAAGCCTCTCAATAGAGCATCACTAATTACCTGAATCCTCCCTAAATTACCAATAGTTCATGGCACCCTGTAAAATCCTTGTGTAATAGCCTTAGAAAACAATGACACTCAGTGCTGGCATTCAGCCACACAGCTCGATGGCAATTGCAAAGCACTTCGGATGTTCATGAGCCTTTAAAAAAAAAAAGAAATCTAAAATGTACGTTTCCCCCAATGACTCTGCTCTGGGGTGTATTAAAAGCAGCACCTTGACTCAGCCTGCCACATAAACATCCTGCTGCCCCTGGACAGCCCGATACTGTCTTCCTCCCAGGATGAGGAGCTGAATAAGAAGTGACAATCACAGCTCCTGCCCGCGGGAAAACAGGAAGCGCCAGAGCTGTACAACCACTCCAAACATTGTCTTACCTGCTCCACTCCTTGGGTGCAATGGGAACTTGCTTTCCCTTCCTTTCCACATTGCATAACTATTTCTGGTCCAGTGCTGCTCAGTCCCAGGATGCTGCTGCGTGGGACAGTCCTTGTAGCCTTTGGCTTCTCCCTGCCTCCCAAAGCCAGCCTGGTGCTCCCTGTCCAATGCACAAGGACAAATGCCCACCTTCCAAATCCACTGCTAAGAGTGGCAGCACTGTATGTAAGAACTGGAGGAGATGGAGATGGACTCGGGGTGCTGGGCAGATTGACTCACCCACATCTGGCAGGAGCTAGAGTGAAGAAAATCCCAAATCCCACCAGAAAGCAGCGGAGTTGGCCAAATTTGGAAATGACCATAAGACTGAAGGATCCGATGCTTACAAATAGGCTCCAGCTCATGCACTAATTAGAGTGCTGAACCTCATCCCTGAGAGCAAGATAGCCTTGTGGGTGGGTGATGGGGTGTGTGCCCAACCCTCAAAGCAAGCCGGGCAGCCAAGGTTCTCCACAGGCACAGAGAGGGAACCCAGAGATATGATGGAAAAGAGGCCACTTGCAGAACCCCCAGTTTATTCACAATTATGCACTCCCACCCTTGATGTTTTGGGTTGATTTCAAAGAATTCTTGTCCACTCAGTGCAGTGCATCCCCAGCCAGCAGCCTAGAAGCCCTGCTTTCAGGACCATCCTTCCCAAAGACCAGAGGCTTTCCATGTTACACTATGCTCTGGGAGCAGGGAGCTTTGTTCCTCCTCCAACTGCTTCCACATTTCTGCTGAGAGATGGGCCCGAATTTGCTTGCAAAACACAGATGTCATATGCAAGTTTCCAAACAAGAAGAGGGATAAGAAGGTTTCCTCTCTACTCTTCCTTTCCTCACAGTGTAAAAACATTCCTGGCCAAATGAGGCGGTGTTTGCCATCACTTTGCAAAGTTCACATTCCCACAAGGCAGGCATGAGAAGGAACAAGGGGGGGAACCATCACATCAGTGCCCACGGGTCATGGTCACACAAGACAATACTTTGCAAAATTTGGAAGTGGGAGGAATGTGGGAAGGCTGAAGAGGAGGATGTTTATTAACCTATAAGAATATCTCCAAAGGGTTTGCGTCCTGTGAGGAGAAAAAGGGAGCCCAAGGCAATGTTGTTCAAGGTATTGGTGGGAAAAAAAATCTGAAAATCCTTATTCAGGCAATCCTACTGCTGGTGTAAAGAAAAAGAGAACGGCTTTTTCTCACATTCATGGTAGTGAGGGTTTTCCCAAATTACAGGAAGCTTCCTATAAATCCCCCAACTAATTCCCCCGTGTAATTACATTAAATAGTAGGATGTAAATGCATTTCCACACCTGACTCAGCCTCTGTGCCCAAAAAGGCTGTTGGCTCCCTACAAGTATATAGCAGGAAGCCTTTCAGTCCAAGAAGCAACAGCCAGCAAGGTTGAGACTGCATTAAGTGGTGAAAGGAAGGCAAAGAGGGGAAGCCCAGCAGTGAGTTTCAGTAAGTGTCCACAGACACCTGAGAAAACTTTTCGACACCAAAAAAAAAAAAAAAAAAAAAGAAATCCCAGAGGGCAAGAAATGAAATAAAATAATTTTTAAATCACCATTTAAATGGCAGATACAAGTTAACAGGAGAGATGAAACCCTGATGTAACTTGGGAAGTTCAGTTTCCTTGCAATGCAAAGCAAAGGGGGCTTTCCACTATTTCTTTTTGCCCCTCAGACAGAGGATGTCTCTTTGCTTTCACTTCATGACTGTAAAATAAAAACCAGCTGCATTTCTCCCTACCCATTGCAGCTGCGCTTCGGCTCGCTGGGGTTGTAGTTGGGACAGTCCCTGCTGAAACGAATAAGCAAATGATGGCCATTTACACCGAGCATCCCCAGCTCTGTCTGTGCCGGGACTCCCCCAGATTTGGGGCGCACGGACACACGCAGCAGGGTCTAGCCACAAGACCTGGAGGAAACATCTCCTCCTCGCTGTAGAAAGGCTTTAAAATGCACAAATGTGGCCAGGGCAGCTGTGAAGGGCAGCTTCCTCGGGCACGGAGCCCCCTCTGCTGGGAGAGCCATGGAGCAGCCTCTACCGGGAAAGCCATGGAGCCCCCTCTGCCGGGAAAGCCATGGAGCACCCTCTGCCGGGAAAGCCATGGAGCCCCCTCTGCTTGGAAAGCCATGGAGCTCCCTCTACCGGGAAAGCCATGGAGCCCCCTCTGCTGGGAGAGACAAGGAGCAGCCTCTACCGGGAAAGCCATGGAGCCCCCTCTGCCGGGAAGGCCATGGAGCACCGTCGGCCGGGAAAGCCATGGAGCTCTCCTCTGCTTGGAAAGCCAGGGAGCCCCCTCTGCTGGGAGAGCCATGGAGCCCCCTCTGCCGGGAAGGCCATGGAGCACCGTCGGCCGGGAAAGCCATGGAGCTCTCCTCTGCTTGGAAAGCCAGGGAGCCCCCTCTGCTGGGAGAGCCATGGAGCCCCCTCTGCCGGGAAGGCCATGGAGCACCGTCGGCCGGGAAAGCCATGGAGCTCTCCTCTGCTTGGAAAGCCAGGGAGCCCCCTCTGCTGGGAGAGCCATGGAGCCCCCTCTGCCGGGAAGGCCATGGAGCACCGTCGGCCGGGAAAGCCATGGAGCTCTCCTCTGCTTGGAAAGCCAGGGAGCCCCCTCTGCTGGGAGAGCCATGGAGCCCCTTCTGCCGGGAAAGCCGCAGCTGTCCTGGGGAGAGCAAATCCGCCCTGGCACAGCCCTCAGCAACTCCGGGCAGGCGGAATTCCATCACACGGGGTGACTCCTTGGCGAAAGGAAGGAGCAGCACGTCTGTCTGTCTGTCTGTCT
>VZTT01042928.1:22172-41436 GCA_013400855.1 Buphagus erythrorhynchus | reverse complement strand
CATATCCAAGTACAATGATTATCCTTCAGTTCTGGCTTTGTGCAGCACCACTGACTCCTGGTATAAGGATCTCAAGGGATATTGCAATGGGAGTAATGATAGAAGCCATAGAAAGGAGCAGTTGATGCTTCTGACCATAATCAATTCCAAGCTCATACTTCTGCTGTAGTGCAGTGGGAAAAACACAGAGAATAGTGGTCATATGAGTGTCTTACAGCTAATACACAATTTTATTTGTACTGTTTAGCTGGACGCTGGTGTATTCAAGTTCTCGAGACATGAAATCGTGGTCTGCTATCCCAGTAGTACTGTTTTGATTTCTTTGTGTCACTGAATTCAAATACTGTATTCCCTGATAGAGATCAACATTTGTGCATGTATAAACTGGCATAGTTCCACTGAAGTTCAGAGGTGTTCTCTTTGTGGGATTAATCATGAATTAGAGGAGGAGAGCAAAGCATACATGTCATTCAGAGGCAAAATGGGGTGAACAATGTACTTGGATATGCCTAGAATTTCAGTGGCCCTGAAGGGGGTGGCAGCATTAATTTTGTCAGCCCCAGACTCCTGTGTGAATCAGAACTGAGCATATGTTGGGAGTTTAGTTACTTCCATTCCAGTTATGCAGTTACATCTTGCAGGCTTTTTGTGCTCTACATTCTGTTGGCTGGCACTCCAGATTGATCCCATCCTGTAGATTTTTCAAATTGTGTCCATTAGCTCAGCCAGTGTTCTCTTCCAAAGCCGTTGTGTGCTTTGCTGATGTGCTTTGACATCCTGCTCCCGAGGAGTTTTTCGAAGACAACTTTTAGAGAGTTTTACATGTGTGTTCTGCAGGAGGAATGTAGGAAATAGCTGTCACTTTGCACTGGGAAATGTTGCTGTACTGATAGTGAAATAAGCATGATAGTATAAACAAATTCTGCCATGTTTCCCAGTGCTAATATAATCCCACACAATGGCAACATGTGGTGATTTTTAATTTTTTTTCTTCTAGGAACAAGTAGTTTAAACTATTTCCAGATTATTTTTTTTTCATTTTGGGAATTTCTTGTTGAAATACCAGAAGGCAAACTCACAGCAAGCTTCAAACCTCGCTCAGTCATTTGTACATTGCAGGATTTTTCCCCAGCTCCCAGTTTGCAGTTACACTGTGGTATTCTTTGAATTTTCTAGCACTTTGTTGCTCTAAAACACCAAAAATTGTGTTGCCCATTGATCTGGTGTACATCTGAAACAGCACATTCTGCTTTGTGGTTCTGATGTATCTATGACTTGATTCTTGAGAGAGACAGCAAATTTCCCAGTTGTATCTGGAATCTGGATCACCAGCAGGTGAATTTTAAGGTACTGAGAGATTCCCAATGGGTACAGCAAAGGCTCAGTATCTCTCTGTATTTGACCTCCAGAATATTGAGTGGGGGTGCTTGTTTAAGTTGGTCAGATTTGTGTTTCTTCAGCTGATTTATTAGAGTTTGCATATTAGCACATATCCAGAGACAGTTTGCTTGCATATGGAGTGAGAGGAAGGGGCCACATCTTGGAGTGCTCTTGCAGCAAAGAACTCAGCTTGGGTATGGAAGGAACTGCTGTTAGGATCATAGAAAACTGTTGCCATGTGACAAACTATACATAACATCTGAAAAACAGGACAGATGGATTGTGTTTGACTCATTGTTTGCTTTGATTTTTGCAGCTTCTTCTATCTACTACAACTATCTATAAGTGAGAAAGAAGCAAAAAAAAAGGATATATCAAAAAATATTTCTCAATTTCTTCCTTTTTTGAGGGTTTTTTTTTTTTGTTTTGTTTGTTTCTGTTTTGTTTTGTTTCATTTGTAATGTCCTTTTTCTATCAGAATGCAGAGATTCCTGGTAGGCAGAGAGTCACCATGTATTTCATGTTTATCTTCTTTTGTTTCATTTTCCTTTGCTTGTACAGAGAAATCTAAAATTTAAAATGTAATGGTAATCACAAATGGTATGTAATAAAAAATGTGCCACAATATCCTTTTCTGGCAAAGAAATCATGTCCTCTGTCTCTAAAATACACTGCCTATATTTCTATGTCCTTTTTTGATTCCTTTCTCCTTAAAGAACCCTTATGGTTTCCATGACTACAGCAGTTAAGCAGGCAAAATCGATTCCATATTTATACTCTGCAAGTTTATGGGGGGAAAAAAGTAAATAAGTTTGTGAGGGAACAATCTCTGTGCAATCTGTTTTTGTGAACCCTGGCAGCAATGCTCCCTTTACCTGGTCATGAATTCAGAACTGTAAAGGCAGGGTCAGGCTCATTTGGGAGCTCTGGCAGCCAGGGTTTTCAGCTGGATTGATACAACTCTTAGGCATAGAGCAGGCTTGTTCATAGCTGTGGCTGGGTCTGTGGTCCCCTTGGAGCCATTAAAAAATGTGCCAGCTGTTTGTAAATTCTGTGTCTGCAGGGAAGTAACTGATGATTGTGGAACTTAAGCTCTTTCTGTTTTGGTTGGTTAGAAACTCCATTTAATTTACACTTTTTGCTATCAGGCAGTGATTTTTTAAAACCCTCTTTACAGATGTCAGGTATATATCTGTTCCTACACTATCAAATGCTTTCTTTTGGTCCCTGACAGATCTCCCTTTTCTCGTATTTGTGCTGGGTCACTACTATGACAGATTTTTTTCAAGACTCTCTTTGCTCCTTCTGGAAAACCAGGTTTGGCATTAACTACTGTCAGTGCATTGTAGGTGCTCCTTAGCAGACTTCAGGCTTGTCCTTCCATGTCATTCACCTGAAATCCTGTCCCCACTGAAATGAACACTGTTGCATCATCATCACTGCTCACCATGTGTTTCACATGAGCCCAATTGCACAAAAGGCTTCTGCTCCCACTTTGGACCACGGGGTTTCTCCTGAGACAGGAGAATGGCTGTGGCCACATGGAATCAGGGAGGTAGGGAATAGGACAGAGCACCTAAATAAAAGGGCAGGCATCAAAACAAAGGAGCAATGAAACCCCAAATAGAAAAAGTGGAGCCAGTCTGGAAGGAAATGCAGGTCAAGTAATTCAATTTTCTTAGTCAACATGTATTGTTGGTGTTTATTCTCTGATGTTAATGGAGTCTACAGATTTTCACAGTGCGTTACAGAAAGCAACATACTGTGCTTTGTCCCAGGACCTGTCCTTAGACAATTATAAAAACCAGTGACAGCCCAAAAAAATTAAACAGAAGTTGTGCAAGATGGAAAAACAGTATGAAACAAGATATTCTGTGTGAGGCCTGGGTGAAGTTTGTGAGCAATGCAAGGCATGTCTGGCATGACATGAGTGGGAAAACTCACCAGAATGGGCAAGAGTCTGCAATAGAGACAGAAAGGGAAGCAGAAAGTAGGAAACCTCAAATACAGAGTCCCTTTGCAAGTGAAAAATAGGATATGGAGGGGGTTTTTGTATGTATGTTTGTTTGTTTGTGGGTGTTATTTGTATGGATTTTTCTTTTGTTGGTTGGTTGGTTGTTTTTTATCTTTTTTTTCCTGGCTTCAAATACAGTGCTTTAAAATTCTGTCTACACATCTATGTCTTGAAATTTCTGGTGTAACATGGCAACTCAAAACCTAATTGTGGGGTGAGGGTCTGTAGTGACGCAGAGTCCCCAGGCAGGTGCAAAGGAGAGATGCTTTATTGCAAAAATCAGGTCTTTTAAAGCAGTTAGGAGGTTACCAGATACATAGTTTTAAATCATAACAAACATGATTCAACCAACCACCACACACCACGATGTGAACATGCCATGGTTATATAACTTTTTTTCTACCCCTAATTCAGCTGAGCCACTTTCCCACAGTCCTTTTCTGCTTAGCTGAAGTAACTGGCCTGAGCCATGATTTTACAAGGCCCTCCCTTTGTAAGGTTTTATCTATATGCGACACCTAATATTTTTCATTTTGTTCCCATTGGAAAAAGACACTTTGGCTTGTTCTGCAGCAGGTAGAATATGCTAGTTTTGTCTGCTTAGATTAGCCTTGTAGAGATTGCAGGGTTAGTTTGGGGAAACTAGAATTCGAGTAGCCTTTTAAAGTTAAACTTCTTACCTTTTTTCTCCCATGATTATCACATTGTAGGTGAAGACTTGGTAGCAGTACACTTTTATTTCATGCTTGAATTTTGGTTTTTAATCATTTGAGAAATGCAGCAAGGAATATGAAATAGCATTTCTTATTCACCCAAGTGACAGCTTTTGGTCTGTTTGTCAGGCAAGCCAGCAAGTGTTTTAAATTATGGTTGTGAGGGGGTAATAGTAAGATAGTAGCTGGTCTCTATTCCAGTTTGTAGGTCTAAAAAATAGCAGATTTGCCATGTGACTGACAGTTTGAATGTGGTAGGTACTCAGCTTCTGCCAGGTGCACAGACTCTGCCTCAGTGCCATTATTTCCCATGTCTTATAAATTGCTGTTAAACAAGGGAACTGGACTTTTTCTGACTGTGTTGCTTAACAAACTTGAAAACTGTCCAAAGTTTGCATTCCCTGTTGAGTTCAGAGCAGTAAATGTCAGATCTCTTTGCCAAATTCAGTGTCTTATACCCATTCTCCAGATGTGGAGCTAACATCTACTTAATATGGTTTACCTGCAAATCACACTTAAGCTTCTTTTGCCCATGTGTTTCCTGCCACTGAATATTGATAGGCACCCCCAGCTCTGGTCCACTCTTCAGTTTTTTACTTTGCTCTGGCTTTGGTAAATCCTTGAGCATGCCAAGAGTGAGTAGTGTAGGATACTCTGGAAGCCATGAGGTTGTCATCTCTTACATCCTTCACATGTAAGAGAAAGTGTGTTGGTCTAGAGCCTTTTTGAAGCAGAATGGAAAAGAAACTTGGCTCCTTTTGCTGCCCAGGTTAGATTTCCTAGGCTGGCAGCCAGCAAAAGCTACTGGCAGCTAGCAGGCTGTGTTGTGAGTTAGTGACAAGAGACTTCAGGACCAGAAAGTTCTGGTTTTACAGTTCTGTTCAGAAAAGTATGAAACAGCTGAGTGGCTTTCAGAGCCAAGTACAAAGAATTAGCAGAGCACATGCAGATGAGAAGTATGTAAACATGCTCCATACTCAGCATCCTCATGAATATTTTAATCTCCTGGCAAACTGAGCCAGAGCCCATTGAGTGGTGTGCCAGGCAATGTGTGAACTTTATAGCTGTTTCCACATTGCCTTTCCCACTGTATCCCTGTATCCTCGCTGTCTTTGAGAGAGAAAATTACTATGGGAAGAGTTTTATCTTGCATCAATATGCACAACTGATAACTGGTGGGTTACAAAATGGTTCTTGTTAGGGCATCACCAGCTCATGTAATCAGAAAGATAGCTAAATTTTATTGTAAATATGTTTATTACAAGTAAGTGTTCCATCCTTTTTTATCCCTGCAGCTTCTTTTACATTGTCCTACATGTGATGGCTCAAACACCTTTTTTCAGACTCTCTCATCTGAGATTTTGGCAGATAAGAGCGCTCTCAGCATGACTGAATTGTGAAATAGATTTCACAGAACTTTTCAGATCTTACTATCCTTAGAATTATGAATGAATTCTGCTTCCAAGTTTATCTTTGCTGTAAAGGGCTGCTTGGCTTTGACATTTTAGGCAATGACTGTAATCGTTGAAAAAGAATGAGCAATACAGATTCAGAATTGGACTGTTATGAATACAACAGTGACAGTGTTTGATCCTTTATGGGTGGCAGGAAAGGGACTGGATGAACTGTGGGCTTGGACTTCGTGTTTGCATGTAAGCATGTCAGCTACTGGGCCAGGTCAAAGACACATCTACCAGAGAGAAAATGAGGTACTTGTCTCTTTCCTTTAGTCTTCAGGATAAGCTCTGTTCCCACACCTCTCCAGTGAGGGACAGCAGGATGGGGACTGGGGGAGCAAAGTCCCTCCCACTGTAAGCAGAGATCAGGTTTGTGACCACTGAGGAACAGGAATGTACATGTGTCTGTGGGACCCAATGAGAGCCATCCCAGAGTGCTGGGGGAATTGCCTGATGCAGTTGCCAAGACACTCTCCATGATATTTTAAAATCCATGGCAGTCAGGTGAAGTCGCAGGTGACTGGAAAAAGGGAAACTTTGTACCCACCTTCAAACAGGGCAGAAAGCAGGACCCTGGGAAGTACCAGCCTGCCAGCCTCACCTCTGTGCCTGGGAATATCATGGAACAGATCCTCCTGGAAGCTGTGCTAAGGCACACGGAGGATGGGGAGGTGATCTGAGACACCCAGCATGGCTTCACCAAGGGCAAGTCTTGCCTGACCAACCCCATGGTCTTCTGTGATGGAGTGATTCCATCAGTGGACAAGGGAAGTGTTTCACGTGTAATTTATCTGGACTTCTGTAAAGCCTTTGACATAGTCCCCCACAGCATCCCTCTCTCTAAAATGGCAAGAGATAGATTTGAGGGAAGGACACGTGCATCCAGAGGGTTATGGTCAGCAGGTCAGAGTCCTGATGGACATCAGTGACAAGTGGTGCCCCTCAGAGGTCTGTACTGGGACAAGAGTTGTTTAATATCTTCATTAATGATGGACAAAGAGATCAAGTTCACCTCAGCAAATTTGCAGGCTTATGACCTTTAACAAGACCAAGTACAAGATGCTGCACCTGGGTTGGGGCAACCCCGGGATCAGCCCAGGCTGGGGATGGACAGATCCAGAGCAGCCCTGCCCAGAAGGAGGTGCTGGTGGGTGAGAGGCTGGACATGACCCAGCCAAGTGCACTGGCAGCCCAGAAAGCCAAACACATCCTGGGCTGCATCCAAAGCAGTGTGGGCAGCAGGGCCACGGAGGGGATGAATGAGACCAGCTGTCTTTCCTGATAAAAAACTGAAATGTAAAAATGGAGCCACACGTTTTGAACTTTTTTCTTAAAATTCTCCAGTTTTAGTGGCATGTCTTTGAAGTTTAAGCACTACAGAAATCACGATTAATCTTGACAGCAATGCTGAATTTTCATTCAAGGACTGGGATGGTAATCCCAAACAATTCAAGCACTTCAGTCCTCTCTCATGTTACTTCATTCCAACACATAGATCCAACAAAATAGATCACATGTTTCTGTGCAATGCAGGAAGGAACATTTTGAGCACAATCAGTAATCTCTGCAGTGATGAGGAACTTCATGGAAAACCTTGGTAACTGATTTATTTATTCTGTGAAACTGGAATCTGGTGATAGTAAAAAAACAATGGCTTGTGTTGCAGCTGGAGAGGCAGCTTGGTTATATTTTCTAATTTAACTGTTTCCACTGGCTTGCAAGAAGCTGTGAGCTGATGGAAACACACAGAAAAACAAGCTGGAACTGTAACTGGCAACAAGAAAAGTGCAGCAGTCACCCATTATGAAGCTCTATTGGTCTTCTTTAGCATCAGCTCTGAATATTGTCTTAATTTCTCTGCATTTTCAGAGGGAATGGAGTTGATCCAGAGAGTATAGCAGCCATTCCTGATAACAGGTCTGCAACTCTTCAGTACGGGCATACTGGATTTTTTTGGATTTTCAGCACAAAGGATTGCATCCAAACCTAATAAGGACATTTAAAGGCTTTTTGTTATAGTGGCCTTTGACTTGTGCTGCTTGGGGAAAACTTTCTGCACCCTGGTGCATGTATGGAATTTTCTTTTTCCACTAGTTTAATGGAAAACATTCACTATATTTAAATATACTTTCTGGAGAGGAGTTTTCACTCTAATAACTTTTTTCTGTTTAAAAGTAATTATTGAAGAGCAGAATGTGCACTGTTTGTGTGAATTGTCTGCCTTTAGAAACTCAGAAGTTACATATAAGTTATATGTCAAGGGGAGAAAAAAAGAAGTTAAGAATGAGAAGGTCTAATTTCATTCTAAAATTTGGACTGATTGATGAGGGCAATGTAAGGAGCAAACAAACGAAACCCACCAAAAAACCCCTACCAGAGTACACTTAGAAAAGTTTGCTTAAATCAAAATAACATTTTCACTCTTTTTTGTTGGAGTACTTGGCTAAAAGGGGACCACAAGTAGAGAGAAGGTAAAGCACTTGAAACATTTTATGTTAAAGCTTCATGAACCACATTTACAGAAATTTCACTTGATACAGGAAAAGCATTTGGCTCTTCTCATTCCTATAAATGACTTCTTCAGAAACTGCAGTAGTGCTAGTTATCTGGAACCAAGGGCTTTGAAGACAGAGACATTTCTGTAGAAAGGATTTATATATGCATCCATCTATACTTTTCTTTTTATCTATCTGTGCATATACATTTAGGAGTGTATCTGAGCATTTCTATAGAAATGTGTTCTGCTCCACATATTGGTGGTGATTGGTGGTTGAGGATGAGCCATTGTTAGCATTCTTGTTAAATGTGATTTTCAGGTTGTCCTTTATTATCCAAAGAACCCATCTCTAAGAGTTGACCTGAAAAATTACACATTTTCTGTGGGTTTAGCAGTCTGTTTTGGGGTGGACTATAATGGAATTGATAAATGTTAAGTTTCCCTGTTGATGAAAAGATGGGAGGAAAAATTTTAAGTATTTATTTGTTAAGTGTCTATTGAAATAGAAACTTGGACATGAAACTAGAATACTTTCCATTTCCTTTCAAAATAGGTATAAAAATGAATGCCTGGTCCTCCAAGTACATGACAACAGATCATTGCTCATTGAACATTACAGTCTGAGCTCACACAGAATATTAATGGTAAATGATGACCTGGGTTTGTGTAAATCTGACTAGGAGGAGTTTCGTTTCATTTTTTTTTCCTGTCAAAGTTAGCAAAACACCTTGTTAAATAGCTGTAATCACATATGTCTCTTGGTAGTCATGAATTTATATCCACTAATTTTTTTATCTCTGCTAAATAGATTTGTTTTAAATTATTTACAGTTTTAAAAGGCATTTTTAGCACTAACATTTACCATGTCAAGCTAACTGTAAAGAGAATTTATAGGGAAAGAGTTTATTTACTGCTTTGCTATCTGTACAGCTGCCAGAGACATGGTAGTAAACTTTGAAGATTTTTCTGAGCTCATGTTGCAGTAAAGCTATCATTCTATTACAAGACCAGGGGTAATTTAGAGTCTTTGCTATAAAATCAAGAAACTATAAATTAAAAAATAAATTCACAGTTGAGCAAGACGTGTTCTGAAAGAGTTTCCAGAGAAACTCTTTTAGATGCAAGTCCAGTGTTTTATTTGAGATTTAGAGTGACTTTCATACTCAGCCTTTTCCTCACAGTTCACAGACACTCATTGCTCTCTCTCTTATTCCTGATCCCTGGAGCCATGTGTTTATACAGCCTCTCTCCTGCCAGTGATTGAAGTTTGTCCTAAGAAGGCTTATCATCAATACTGACCTTGGTGGTCCAAGGTAAGGATTTTGTGTAGCAAGCAGCAGAGAGGACCTACATCTGGTATCTGTAATTTCATTGTAGTGCAGTGCAGAGTTGGCTGGCTGTAAACAAAAGCTTCTTTCTGGTGAACACAGAAAAAAAACATCATGGCTGTGGATTTACCCAGTGCAATGGATTTACCTATTGACTTCTTCAAGGAGTTGGACACCTTCCATTTGATACAAGACCATGATAGAATTGCAGTCAAGATCCTTGTGTCCCAAAGCATCTCTTACAAAAGCAAACAACCCTCTACAAAGGATTACTTTAGTTCTTCTGTGGTATGCAAAGGACCAGGAATTGATCATAAAAGCCAAGTGTTTAAGAAGCCTTTGGTTTTCTGATTTTAGATTGATGGTTTTGTCTGTTGCTTTGACAGAGAGAAAAAATTCAGAAAAGCAGAGATCAGAAGCTGAGGAAAATGTTTGCCCAGACAAACTTTTGTTGTTTTCTAACTCCTAGTCAGTAATTTTGTGATGTACCTAATGAGATTAATATATGAAAAAATATTATTAAAATGATTCACAGTACTCTTACACAGCTCAGATGAGTCTTACATAGGCTTTTCATCCTAAAACAAGTTGGGTGATCAAGTAATATGGATGAGCTGAGAGATCTGTCTGCTGAAGTATATTTGCAGTATATGTCCATGAACAATAGGGACAAAATATTTAATTGTTTAAAGATCCTGGTTTTTTTTTAATCTTTGGGCTTTGCATTTTATTTGTTCAATGCTTACTTAATGGAATTAAGAGGTATTTTAGTTGTGGCCTTTATGATGCCCTGTTGTGGCTGAACTACATTAGAAGGAGAGACACAGTTCTGACAGCTGCTACAGGAGGTTTGCTTTCTGCTACATACTGTTAGGCTCTAAATCACACATCCTAACACAAAGTTTAGTTGAGTGAAATTCTGTGGCCAGAGAGAAATCAAGTCAGGCTGGATCTCTGACAGCCTTGTCACCTAAGCTGCTGCTTGTATGGTTTAACTGGTGAGTGCTGTACCTTTGTTTATCCATGTGACTAGCAGGGTATTAGCTGGCTTATGAAAGGTACATGCCTTATTCATGAATAGGAGAATAAAGAATTGTTACCAACTGACAGAATGGATAATGTTGGAGTACACCTGGTCCAACCCACCTGTTCAAAGCAGAGTCAACTAGAGCAGATTGCTCAGGACCACTGGAAGAGTCTGGCTCCATCTTCTTTACTCCTCCCAGCAGATACTTAAGAAAATTGATAAGATCCACCCTAAGCCTTCTCCAGGCTAAACAACTCCAGCTCACTCAGCTGTATGAGAGATGTTCCAGTCCCTAAAAATCTTCATGGCTCATCAGTGGAACTGCTCCAGTCTTTATCTGCCTCATACTGGGGAGTCTGGAGTACAACCCAGAATTCCAGATGTGGCCGTGGAAAAATCACTTCCCTCGAACCACTCTCAAGAGACTTCCTAAATGAGTCCTACAAGAAATCTTTGCAAAACTCCTCATCACCTTCAGCAAACAATTGTTCTTATTTGTGGGATGCATTTGATGTGTTATTTATGCAGACGTTGTGCAAATTCAATACTTCTGATCCTTCTCTTCTTGTGTGGTTTCCCAGACAAACACTGCCAACATTTTTTACCTGTTTTGAACAGCTGTATGTTTTTGTTGGCTTTGTGGCTAAGCTTCTGATGCTTGCATGCCTTCTGCTCAACTTGGGTAGTTAGCCTCTGTCACTGAATGTCTGCAGTAAGGAAGAGTTAATGAGAAAAAAATTTGCAGGATTCTGAATATTTGCTTTATGCTTAAGAAAACAATTTTTAGAACAATGAGTGGTTTGGTTGATTTATCTTCTGGGAAATACACTGTTGCTTCTCATGAACTAGCAGAAAACTCATGTTATGCCTTTCCTCTTTCTTAGTAAAAGGAAAAATCAGGAAGAGGGTCTGAGGATGCTGTCCACTTGGGAATGCTTCTAGAACTTAGTGTGCTTTGTGGTGTTTAGGAGTCAGAATTTATGTAGTCAGATTTGAACCACCAAAATAAGTGATTCAAATAGGAGGTAACACAAAAATATCTGAAGGTTGTGAAAAACATTTAAAAATTTAAGGAGCGTTTTAGGGCCCTAGCTTTAAAAATCCACTTTGTAAACAATGTATTTCTTCATTTTCAAAAGTTGTAACTGCATATGTAACAATTTTTTTTTTATCAGGAATCGGTTAAAAAAACCTTGTGAAATGGTTCTGTTTCTAGGTATGTCATTGGAATTGGATGATATGGTTTCAAAGAATGACTAAATAACTTGTTTCCATTAGAAATAAGGAAATTCATTTTGGATCAGTGGGTACTTGGTCGTTGTGCCACATTGTGAAAGTGCTCTTAACTGCAGCAGAAAGAGCAAAAGTCTTTTCTGCTGTAGCCATGCACAGAGAGTTGCTTTATGCAACAATTTCTTTCTTATCCAGTTTTTATTGTATTTTTATCTGAAGTTACTTAATTTTTTCCCCCTACCCCTTGAAAATAAGTGTTAATTTCCAGTGGAATTGGAGTTCAGAAGTAGTGGTGTGTTCTGTCTTCTGCTGATGTGGTGCTACATGTTTCCTTTTGATCTCTTACTTCTTTTTTACTAGAAACTCCTTCTTTTGTCCCACTATTTTTCTCAGTGGGAAAAAAAGGAAATGGTAGACCTGAGGTTCAGGAATTTGCCATGAGAAGTGCTGGATACCCTCTAAGGTGCATAACCCCTGTGTTTGTCATCACTGCAGTGCTGCATATGATGCTGTCCTTGACAGAAACGTGGCCATTAAGAAGCTCAGCAGACCATTCCAGAACCAAACTCATGCCAAGCGAGCTTACAGGGAGCTGGTCCTCATGAAGTGTGTGAATCATAAAAATGTAAGTTTTCAGCAGGATAAATGGTATGTGTGCTGCTGTGTTAGAAAGGAAATTGTTTTGTTGGGTTCCTTTTTTTCAGTTGAAGAAATTAGAAGTAAATTATGCTCAAGGGCTACACTCTGTCTGGTACTACATGCCCACGGGAGAGACTGAGGCTATTCCACATGCTTGTTTAAAGGTTGTGCCAAACTGGGATTGTTCTAGACTTTCCTCATTCTTTCACCATCTACTGTATATCATTTAGGATCCATAATGAGTGAAAATACTCCTCTGCTGCACCATTATCTGTTATTCCAGGGCTGTATGTTAATTTTAACCATTATCTGTTAGAACTATCTGCCTGACACTGTATCAACTTGCTTTTTTGTAGTGAAATATGTAGGATTGCCACATTGCATTGTAAAGGGATGTCCCAAGGATTTCATTTTCCTCCACCTCCTAGATTTCCTGCTGCCATATCTGTGTGCCCCTTCCTTTTCATTGGGAGAGAATTTTTCAGTTTGCAGTGTTTACTCGTCTCTCACATCTTGCAGTGACTCTCCTTAAACAAAGCACAAATGAGCTTAAAAAAATGTGATGTAAGGGGAGATTTTACACTTGTTCTCAATCACAAGTTCACATGGAAAGAGAAAGGACTGACCCAAAAATGGCAAACTGCAGGACTTGACAATACAGTGTCTTCTGCCTCACTTCTGGGCAGTGATTTATCCTTACATTCCCACTGTGCTGATCAGGACTGTTCCTGTCTCTTCCCCATTGACTTGATGGAAGCTACCCTCAGCCAGCCCAGTGCATTGGGATTTGAAAATGCAGGGATGAGTGAGAAATTTTTTAATGGACTGGAAAGAGCAGAGGGGGAGCAGGAGGGGCACTAATTTTAAATACATAATTTTAAACGTGGTGCATGAGAGCTGCTAACAGCACCACAAAGGTTGGGTCAGAGCTTTAATCTGTCTGTGTAGAGAAATGCAAAGCAAGGAGAGGATTGTAAAGGCACCTTTGCAGAGGTAAGATTCAGTCAGAATATGTGGAGTAAAGAGAAAGAATGTTGAACAATTTCTGTTAGAAGACCTAAGGAGGTGATGGAGGTGGGAAGGGAGATGTTCAGATGTTGCCTTCATGGCAGCAGTGCTGGTGTCATCTACCTCTGTTACCTGCACAGAGGGAAAACAGGGGAAATCCAGATCTGTGAGATCACATCATTTCCTCTATCCTTTTTCACACATTCTTACCAGTGTCTCTCAGCAGCCCAGCCCGTTTAAAATCAAACAAACAAAAATGCAAAGCAATGAAGAGAAAGGAGAAAAGGAGTTGAAGTGTACAAGATGTGTTTGCTCAGGGTGTCTCTGTTTCAAAGTGCTTCTACTGAGAAGTTGTACCTCTCACAAAGGAACTGGAGGCAGCCAGCATGTGCATGTGTGTGCCCTCAAAGGAACTGAGGCCGTGTCAGAGAGAAGGAAGGACTCATGTTTAATAAGGTGGTCCCTGATTATTTAATTAGCATTCCTCATAAATAAGAAAATTCTGGCTGTAGCACAAAGACTACTATGCTAGATTGAGCTGAAGTTGGTCTTTGAACCTGCACCTCCAAAAATTGAGAGGAGTGTCTCACCCTTAGCACTTTGTTTTGTCCCTGGTTATCCTTCTTCCAGATGATTTCAAATGAACCTAGAAGAAATCTGAGAGATCCGCAGTATTTTATTTTGAATGTTGCCATTTTTTTACTGATCCATAAAGTGAGAAGTGTTAATATAAATAGAGCAGTGAAAAAACAGTTTGTCCTTTAACACACTTCAAAACAGATTCAACTGATTATGTATATCACTTTTCTTTATTCTTTTGTCTTTCTTTGCTTTCCAGATTATCAGTTTATTAAATGTCTTCACACCACAGAAATCTCTGGAGGAGTTCCAGGATGTGTAAGTAACAGGGGCAGTAATTAAGCTGAAGCTTTAGGCATGTGTGGGGCATTATGGTGTACCTTGATTGCAGTAACTCAGCAAAATACAAAGGTTATAGCCCTCTCTAAAGAAGATAGTGTGAGTCTAGTGGGTAGAAAAATATTCTGAATTCTCATATTGAGAGCTCTTTTGACACTTTAAGGTGAAAAACACCAGGTTTCATGTTTCTTGTGATATGACCTTTGTGTAATGATTTTTGCCTGGGGAACCAGGGGTAGGTGTAGAAGACAGTCAGCATCTCTGTTGGAACCTTGCCCTGCTGGACAACCACTGGGGCTAGTACAAACCTGCTGTGAATGAAATTTTAAGTATTCTCTGTTTTATATTGTTGCTCTCCTTTTATCTTCCTGTCTTTCCCATATTCTGTATACATTGCATGGAAATGTGCTCCTATTCTGTAGTCTGATACCAGCAGTAACCAATTAATTTTAATGAGGATTTTGTGAAGTCATGCAAGCTTAGGAGGATTTTTGGAGGCATTTTGCATGGGGATGCATATTTTACCCTCTCAGACACCTCTGTTTCTCCCAGATTCCTATCTGTACTGTGGTAGCCATTCTTGCAGTGGCCAAAGGCTGAGCAGTTAGATCATTTGGTGCTTGTGGATCTTTTGGGTTTTGTGCATTTCTCTGTGGTGCTGCCTGACTGCCCATGTAAGGTATAGTCTCTGTCATGGGGAATGCACCAAGGAAGGGGAAATAATCCACCAGTTTTCCTGATATGCTAAAAGAGTGGTGTCTCTGCAGTGAGATACAAACACCACCATGGTGCTGTGGTTAGTGGGTCCAGTCTCCAACTTTGTTACTCCCAGTCATCAGAAATAAAGTGAATTTTGAAGCAAGAAAAAGCTTTGTTACTTATTTGAGATGATGCTGTGATTTGTCTTCAACACAAAAAAAGTAATCCTGTGGCTTTGCTTTTCCATTCAGCTACCTGGTAATGGAGTTAATGGATGCTAACCTGTGCCAGGTCATTCAGATGGAGCTGGACCATGAGCGAATGTCTTACCTTCTGTACCAAATGCTCTGTGGAATCAAGCATCTTCACTCTGCAGGGATTATTCACAGGGTAAGGGGCCTTTGGCTTGAAACTGAAGGCAGCATATGAAATTATCATGAAGACTTTAAATGCCACTTGACTCTCTTATGTACTGTGGATCAAAGCCTTGTCTCCCAGTACAATGAATATAAACATAAGAGCCACAGGGGATATAGAATTGGCATTTTCCATCATTTACCTGTGCTGAAACAAATGGAAAGACTGCTGAGTCTATATTAAGTGCATCCTCATATCAGTGCTGTGCTTGGTAAGGATGTGGTACCTGGCTGTGGATATGTGATAGTTGATAGCAGGGGGGATCAGTCATGCCACTGTGAGCAGGAGAGAATTCTCAATGGATTGAAAATACCCTGACTTAACTTCTTTATTGAAAAGTGCTTTTACTAATTTGGGAATTCCACATTAAAAAAAAAATTTAAAAAAAATTTTAAAAATGTTTCCCTAAAGAAAAGAAAGGCTGATAAAGTGGGTTAAAAAGTGGATGTTCTACAGCATTCTCCTTTCATGGCATGTCTGGTTTAGCAGAGGGTTTTAGATTTGGCTTCCAGGTAGTCATCCAGCAAAGGATGAGCTGAATTACTGTAGATGAAGCATTAAGGCACCTCCACATGTGCAGTTGGAATGTCTCTATCAGGTTCACAGCATTAAGAAAAAATAATTTAATCAAAACAGCACTTGGATACTAATCCTAGTTTCTTGATCTGCTAAATGCAATTAATTTAATACCAGTAGGCTCCTGTTATCCAGGTAAAGCCTGGATAGAACAACTTCCAGAACAGTTTGCTAGAGAAACAATAGCAAGGGTATGGTGTATATTTACAAGTATTTCTGATAATAACTGTGTCAGAAGAGGAAAAGAGTATTTGAAGGGTGACCTGAAGTATCTATCCATATCCTAGCTGTGCCTGGCTTTATAAAGGACAATCACATGGGTTTTTTCCACTGTCTTTTGCAGGATTTAAAACCAAGTAACATTGTAGTAAAATCTGACTGCACGTTGAAGATCCTGGATTTCGGACTGGCCAGGACTGCAGGCACTAGCTTCATGATGACCCCGTACGTGGTGACACGTTACTACAGAGCACCGGAGGTCATCCTGGGAATGGGCTACAAGGAGAACGGTAGGGCTGCAGTGCCACTGCTCCAGGTCACCCCAGGGGCGAGCTCTGCTTCCACCACTGTCAGGGAGACCCAGAGGAGGGGCAGGAATGGGAAATGACACCTGGAATTAGAGCAGTCGCCTCACTGCTGTGAACTGCAGCTACCCAATGTATTTGGGATGCACTGCTGGGGAATTTGTCAGTGTGGGATTGCAGAGTAACAGGAAACTTAGTCATGCTTGAGGTTGCAGCTACAGTCAGCTCGTTTTGACCAGAATATCTTTGTCTTCTGTGGCTGGAAAACAATGTGGGAACCACTGGAATTGCTGAAAGAGTGACGTGTTCTAAATTTGGGTCTGGATCTCTGAATTGTTTGAGGGAACAAGAAGAAGGACCAGATGAAGTAGCAAATCCTAGCCCTTCCAGAATTTCTCTAAATCCAGATCTAGATTTGAATTTCAGGAATTAATTCCTTCTTCACGATGAATTTAACAAAAAATCAGGTTTTGCTGACAGGTTTCATGGTTTCATCTCATCAAGATCTAGGTATAAATTTTGCCATTTGAGTTTGTTGGTTTTTTTTTTAATGGAAAGCAGAATTTCAGAGGAGAGGAAAAAGCTGAAACTAAAAAAAATTAAAAAAAAAAGAAATTAAAAAAGAACCAAAACATATAATTTGTATGTAATCTCCCTAGAAGTAAAAAGGATAGTGCTCTGAATAGTCTGAGAGAGATCTTGGTCCTTGGAAATATTGTGAAAAGCAGGTGGGGGCGCTTGCTATAGAGAAGCAGGTAAGGAGGAACTCAAATTTTGCAGAAGATGAAGGGAAAACTTTTAAAGTCATTCTCATTTTATAACAAAACTGAGAATAGCAGAGTGCCAAGCAGGTAGACCCAGCAGGAAATGAGGGAATATTCTGTAGCTCAGATTTTGCTGTCAAAGGTGTCATTTGTCTGTTTGAGGAGACTTTTTGATGGCAAATACAGCAAATGTGACAAGTCCAGGAATTTGTTAAAAAGTGTCCTACTTGATTTATGTTGAGGAGGTTAGCTAAGCTGCAGGAGAACTTTTACTAGCAGCCAACTGCATCCTGTAAAGGGCAGTGAAACTGATTTTGGGAGCTGATTCCATTACTTCAGCACTACTAAAAGCATAATCACACAACCTCTTCTGAAATCAGCAAGTCCCTGTATGAATTATTTGTAATGTTTATGAGTTTAGAGTATAAATTTTAATACGAAAGTCTAAAAAGTAGATAAATTAGTAGTAGTAATAGTAGTAGTAGTCTTAGCTTAGAGAATAATTTTGGGGAAAACAGGAATAATATTCCTTAAAGTATTTTGTTTGAAATTTTTGCTATGTGCCATTAGAAACTCGAACTAAGACTCTCTAGATAGTTCTTTAGTCAATATCCAGAGTTTTTCTATTGTCAAATGAATTCTTTTGTTGCTTTTTTCCCCTCCAGACATTTAGTAGATGATTAGGATTATTGTTGTTGTTATTGCCCGTGAAAGGACAAGAGAGAGCATTTGCTTTTCACATGATTTAAACTGCACCAAGTAAAAGTTAGACACACTTTTGTGACGAAGTACACAGCTGGGAAAGCTCTAATGTTTGCCACATCCAAGGGTCCTAATCAAATGCCCATTGAATTTAACACAGAGACTTCCTTTGACTTCCCTGGGCAATGAATCTGGCTTAAGATGAATGGACTTGTCTTACCTGGACAAAGCCAAAATAAAGAGAGGAAGGAAACAAGATGTTTGAAAATGAAGCATAGCTGTCAGAGGAGCTGCTCTGCTTGGAGGCTCTGACCCAGCTCCCAAGGAAGTCAACAGCAAGGGTTGTTCTTTGCTTCCCTGCTCTGGCCTGTGCTGCCACATTACTGAAGCTCCCTGACTTTTCCCCCCTGACCACCTATACTGCCTCTATAAGGACTGTTCACTGCTTTCATTTTCCTTCTGCACTTGGTTGGCTAAAGATGCATAATTATCACCAGTCTGCTGCACTTCTATGGAAGGTCCCAAAACTGTCACTAGGAAGAAAACTCTGCCACTGCCTCAGGCATGCTTTTGCTGTCCCATGCCCCTGATACCTGTACCCTCCTTTTCCCAAATGGAACATTTCACCTTTTTTTTTGTTTGTTTTACCAAGAAATGAGTTGTTTGTTTGTTTCTTTGGTTTGTTTTGGAATGCTTTTGAAGATTAAGAAAGGGGAAGAAAAAGAGGAGAAAACTGTTTGTGTAGGTCAAATATGACCAGAAAATGAGGATTTCAGGCTCAGAAACAACATGGCCTTTTAAAGCATTTCAAAGCAGTTTTTTCCTCTTCACATGGAAGACGGGTTTTTTTGGTTTTTTTTCTGTGAGTACTGTATCACTGTCTATCCAGCATTTTTTCTTTAAAGGCTTAAAGGGCAAAAAAACCCCTATCCAAGTCAAGCAGATAAGGTGACTGTGCACATTTCATCTAAAAGCTGAAGGCAGGATTGGGAATAGGAACTGCTCTTAGTCTTGTTGATATTTGTCCTTTGGAGCTTTTGTTATAGCATTTATTTTGAGTACCTACAGAGTAATAACAGAATCCACTCAGGTCATACTCTCTGGGTATGGAGGTACAAACAGATACACCTAGATAGGTACCTGTAGATAGGACATAGGTATAGATCCTGAAAGAGGAGTTTTAAGTAACCATCAAGGGTGGTATTTGTCCATATGGCCTTTACTTGTGTGAGCTGTTCCATTTGGAACCTCTTATCAGCTGCTGCAGAGACCCTCAGTGCTGGAGAACTAAGCCTAGAAATTTTGTGTGTAGGATTTATTCCAGATTATCATTATCTGGTTGTTTTGGTTTCTTTCCTAAAAAAAAAA